>JABUQX010019586.1:27500-35000 GCA_015478945.1 Trachelipus rathkii | reverse complement strand
ACACACTTCACGGTTTTCGATGACATGTGTCCATGAAGTTTTTGGGAGGAACGTACAGTTTCCGCAGATTTATGGCCTCCAAGATCGCCCGATCTGTCTACTTGTGATTTTTATTTGTGGGGTAATTTAAAGGTGAAGGTCTACAGAAACAACCCGCATACAATTGAGGGGTTGAAAACAGACATGCGCCATTTGATTGCGGAAATCACACCACAAGAATTTGCAAACGTTTCCAGAAACATGTTTAAACGTGCTGAATTGTGTATCCTGGTTCAAGGTGAACATTTTCAGCACCTCCGGTGAACTATTGACCTATGAATGTTCAGTACCTTGTTTTTCATAATCATAATAATTCAATATTCTGTATTGTGTATAAAACTGTATATACAATAAACGAGTTAATTGTCTGCATGTTGTTTATGAGACTTGGGGCCTCTTTTATCTTGGTTAAAGCATGTTATATATTTATACTATATATATATATATATATATTATTATAATATAATATTATTAATATATATATATATATTATATATATAATATATATATATATTATATATATATATATATTATAATATATAATATATATATATATATATATAAATATATAAGAATTATAGAATTAAGAATGTAACTTACCAAAATCGTTTGAATATCTGTTTCGGCTTGTCAAAATCTTATTCGAATGGTTGAATGGCTTTATAGTTTTACAAAACGTTTTTGGCTTCATTGCCAAGAATTTATTAACAACTTCTTTCAGATCAAGAGATGTTTCATTTTCATTCAATGCTTAATAAAGCCAATGCTCTTAGCCTTGTTTGTGTCATATTGTTCCTTAAAAGTTTTTATTAACTTGAGCTTTGAAAACGACCTTTCAGCTGTTGCAGATGTTACTGGTAACTTCAAATACAACTGAACTGCTGTTAGACAAGTCTGGTAAAGCTACTTGCTAAGCAGCTGTTTTCTACGAATAAAAAGTTTGCTAATCTTTAATAGTTACCATATTTTCATTTTCACTTCTGTTATCATTAATGCTTTGGAATGTGATTAATTGTTCATAAACCGAAAGATAAAAAGATAAATGTTATTTTTCTACCAGTTTTGTAGGCCTTTTCTTGCAACTTTTCATTTCGTATAGACCTCTGCTATTGCTGCAGGAGCAAGAAATGAAAATAATTCATTAACATTTCATGCTAATGAAACGAGTAGTTATCTGTTCATTTAATATATTAAGAGATTTATTGAAAACCCTTATTCTAAAGGCTTTCAATGGGTGTTCAATTCCTTCATAAGATAAAAGCTCATCAAAAAACTTTTTAATATGTATTTGACGTCTGGAAGTAATTTTTGCTTCAATGTTCCAATGATGTGCTAACTCTAGTTTCTCTCACTACATCTTCAAATTATTGTGTCTTAGCTCACATAAGTTTGATTTTGCTTGTCCCAATAGGTAAGTTGCTTCCTGAAGATTTGTATTTGGACTTTGCAGTATTTTTGAGACAGCCTTGATGCTTTCCAATACTTTACTTTGAAACACAAGACAGAGAATAAACTCATAGTTTTCTAACTGCTTCCTGAGACCAAGGGCTTCGTTTCTTTCACTTGACTTCTTACTCATAAATATCACTTGAGATAAGAACTGAGAAATACTTTTGAAATTGTTTTTTTATTGCTAGAAAGGAATCAAACTTGGATAACCACCTAGTTTGACACAATTTTTTAGTGTTTTTGTGATGCATTCGTTATTTTTGAACAGCTGTTAATTTCTTGCCACCGAGCTGTAACTAGAACTGAAATACACATATACCTTTTCCAGTATTGTCATTAAAATTTTTGAAGAGCCATTATATCTTTTACAGATTCATTAAGACATAATAAATTTAATAGAGCTGCACAATAAATGTTTATATCTGCATTTTTGGAACAATTTTCTATAATACGAGCCTGAAGTCACTGAATATTTCCCTCGCATATTTGCTCCTCCATCATAGCCTTGACTCCTGCATTTTTCTAATTTAATGTTTTTGTTATCTAATACCTTATAATTATTTGTCTTTCAAAGTTAAATTTAATCTTTTCTCGGTATGTTATAAAAACCAAACAAATTTAAGCTTACCAGAATCACAAACTATTTCTTAAGGGCACTTCCCAATTTTCACCCCCCTAAAAATGACATAAATTGAAATTTTCAGGACGATTTCTTGACCCTCTTTAAACACCAAAACTGTAGCTTTTTTATGCCCTCCTCTAAAACGTTGTTTTCGGCAAGTGTTTTTCTGTGACTGTAGTCAGTCATTCTTGAATTTTCAATTTTTTCAAAACCCATGTTTTTGAATTTCTTCGTATCAACTTCCAGGATTTTTTTTCGTAATGACTTCAAACATTAAATCCTTGCATAATAGGTCCATTACCTACAATAGTCTAAGAGGATTTTTCGATTTTTGATTTTTGTGCTCAGCATTGTCCAATTTCCAAAACCCACTATTTTTGGATTTTGAAATGAAAATTGCGATAATTTTTTTTCATATTCGGCGAAGTGGATGAAATTTGCAGGGCATATGTACTCGAGGGAGAGGCACAGTTTTTACTTAGATAATTGTCTTGTATATGCAATAGTTTTGGATTTGTTCTTGAACAAAATTTTTCAAAAAAAAAAAAAAACTTAATTTTTTTTTAAAATGTTCTTTTGATGCATATACAAAAAAAAATTATCTAGTAAAAATGATGCATACTTGCTCGACTATAGAAGCCCTGAAATTTGATGATGATCGGATGGGTAGAAAAAAAAAAAAAAAATAATCAATTTTTCACTTTTTCAAAAATTCAAATGTCTTGAAAAAGTGAAATAATAGGATTTATTTTTATTCATCCGAATCAACATCAAATTTTTCAGAGTTGTATAGTCAAGTCGGGCGAGAATGCATCTTTTTACTTATATATAATATATATATATATATATATATATATAATATACTAATATATATAACTATATATATATTATATACTATATATATATCGTACTACTATATAGTAATATATATATATCTACTATATAATAATAAATAATAATATCACAATTATAACTATAATAGTATATAATATGTTGTGCAAATTTATGTATTTTTTTATATTTCATTGTATTATTTCTTTCGTTTGCTCTTCGCAATTATGGGCCCCTTTACCTACGTGGGCCCCCCCGCACCGCGGGGTCTGCGGGGCCGTTAGTTACGCCCCTGGTCGCAGCCCTTTCCTTGAAATTTACCTATACAATATATATATATAATATACATATATCTTACATATATATATAAATTATATATATATTATATAATATATACTATATATATATATATATATATATATATATATATATATATATATAATTTCGAACTCCACAAAGACGTCACGAATCTGAAAAATCAAAAAATCAAAAAAATCAAAAAAATTCAAAAATGATTTTTTTTAAAAAAATTCAACAAAAATCCAGGAGAACTTTTGCAAACAATTGAAATCAACTGTTGTGATGGAGCCCGTCAATTTGACATTAACAACATAAAAAAATATCATACCAAACCATATATAATTGATCAACTATTTGATGGAGTTTATCGATTCGGGAGAAATTTAATTTAAAGCTGATTTTATTGATGAAACATTCATCAATTCAAACGGGCCTACCACGCTGCCTTTTTTTTTTTAGCATTTTTTCGTAAGAACGTGCTAAATTCAGCAAGTCCGGGAAATAGTAAGCTTACAGAATTAAGGAAAATCCTTACGTTTGGTAAGCACTTCTTACGATTTTGCGCTAAGTTTCCCAAAAATGAACGCAAACTTGAGCATTTCTTACGTTTCCTAAGCCCAAATTCAAAAATGAAAACTCCTAAAAAAAGATATATATAGGAAAATTATCAAGCAAATTGAGGATATGCTCTTCAAAATTCAAAATTTGTAACAGCTGTTTTCGAAAGAAAGCCACACCTTCATTTTTCCAGCTTCGAAATGTAGGAAACGTTTATATACTCATTTTTAATTGGCATCGTACTCTTTATGCTATTTTCAAACATAAATTGAATTATTTTTATTAAAAAATTTAGGTATTTTCCTTGAAATTTTTTACCGCGATAAATACTAAAAACATTTGTGATAAAAAATAAACTTTTGCTACGTACGAAGAAATACTAAATTTGTTTTAAGTTTTGGCCGCAACTTTTCCCGCGAAAGGTACAGTGCTCACTCACACAAGATTATTCGAAAATTATAACATTGGATTGAGGTACTATAATTTTAATTATATTTATACTATGCTGCATTCAGTTAATTCACCGAAAAGTACTCAAGTTTATAGTTATAAATTTTCAAAAATGCATTTTAGGAAAAACTATCGAATCATTTATAAAAAAAACTATGGAAAATTTGGAAAAACTATGTATTTTCGTAAAAATAAAAATGTCGTCGATGTATCGATAATCGGAAAAAAACTATCGATAGTTTCGATAACCAATATAGTTATTGTGCATCCCTAAGGTGTTTTACATCACGATTGGCAACATGATCATTGAATCATGTGAAAATCTACTACTAGGCTACTTTTTATTTATCATTTTTTAAAACAAAAACCATAGTGTATTAATTATCTATGCAAAAACAGAGTATCTTCTATCGTCAAAAAACAAAGTTTATATATGATTTCTTTTAGTAATATTTTTGTTTTTTTATTGTATAAAAATACTCATCGGCGACTCATTAAGCTTCTATTCTAGCATTCACTAAGTATTCGTTTTTTTTCCAGTTGACCCTTGGTCAAAGGAGGTTGTGTTCTTCTGACTGCTCTTCCATTTTCCTGTAATTTATTTGTTGTGTAATTTTGTGCTAATTGTTCTTTTTTTGTATTGTAAATAGTGGTGTTAGTAGTTTGTGTATTTATTTTTACGTAAATCAGTTCTCATAGTTAATTTTAGCACTAGTATGGGACTAGGCAAGTGTTTGATAGCCTAACCCTAGGCCAGCTTAGTTAGGAGATTTACAGTATACTGTGTGTTTGCAGGTTTATTTGGATTGTTAAATAGTTTTTCTGTACTTAACTATAGTCATTAACAGTTGTTAGGTATATTAATTTTGTGATAATTTAAATTAAGTTTACCAGAGTCATAGGCTAAAGTTAGGCCAACTTTTTAATTTTTATATAGCCTTAGCCTAGAGACTAGGCTAAACTAGGTTCAAGCTTGTTTAAATTTTGGTAATAGTAGTGCAGAGGGGTGTCACCCCTGATTTTTATAAAAATCACAGGAAATACTTTAAAAAAATTATAATGAAAATCCTGGCACTCTTTAGAAAAAAAAAAAGTTAGTCTCTCAAAGTTATTAAAACTCCCATAGGATTTATTTATAAAAAAAAAATTTAAATCACAGGATATATTCCAAAAAAACGAAAATGATTGAAGTCTTTAAGAAAAAAAGTTAGAACCTCAAAGTTTAAAATTTTACTATAGGCTTTCTTATAAAAAAAAATTAGTGGGCCTCGTGCTCATTTTAGGGCCATCCTAGTTCAGTTTATGATAAGATTTGTTAATTCTACATAGATTTTCTTTGTGCAAATCTAACAAAACTTATCATAACCTGAACTAGAGGGCCTGAAATGAGACCTAACCTTGATGGATCAAAAGTGAAAAAATCTATGGGAGTTTTAACAACTTTGAGAGGCTGTAACTTTTTTTCCTAAAGAGAGCGACGATTTTTGTTTTCATTATTCATTATTATTTTTTAGAGTAGCTATATCTTGTGATTTTCATAAAAGTCCGGGGTGACACCCCTCTGCACTACTATTACCAAAATTTAAACAAGCTTGAACCTAGTTGAACGGATTCAGTTTTATTAACTTATGTTATTAATGAGAATGATTTTGAAGTGAAAGCAGAATGGAATTTCTAAATTGCAATTAGCCATGGGAAAGTGTGTGTGATAGAAAAGCAGGCACAGTTAAAAGAGCAATTGCAAAAAAGTGCAGACCACATTTTGACCACGAAGTCATTTTACAACTTTTGTAAATCTAATTTTAGAAATATTGAATGCTTTTTTGTTTCAAAAAATTGAAATTTCAGTGAATAAAAACATGTTAACTAGATTTCAAAAGTCTCTTCTAATTAAAGGTACTACAGGTGTTCAAAAATTTGTTCCCAGTGAAATAAGCAATCAAAAAAAATATTTGCCTACTAGACCTCTAATGATGAGTCACCAAATGTTTAAGATAAGTAAAATGCAATCTGATACAAGTGACACAGAAATTTGTGGAACTGAAATTGAATATATTTCAGGACAATATGTTGCATTCGTTCATGAGTATAATAAAGCACTTTGGATGGGGATTATTTATGATATTTCATGGATTTGGTATACAAAATTAATTTCTTGCAACACTGCAAGTGCAAGCATTATTCTGGGCATTAAGATAACATACAAATTTGTGTAAATAAGAATGTAAAAACAGCTAATTGTTTATTGAAAATGAAACTCAAAAGTAGCTAAATAGCGTCGGGCGGGGTGACTTGGACCACTTTAGGATAACTTGGTCTCCCGACTCTCCCTAATGCACTTTGGAATTTTTTTGTAAATCACGGCCCCTATAGTCGGTTATAAGCACACAAAAAAAATTAATAATGTAATTCTAATTAAAAAAGTTTTAATTTAAAGTTGAATAAAAGCTGAGTCAAGCCTGACCGTGAGGAGTGAAGCGGACCACCCATTGAGGGTGACCGGACCATCTGTTTAAATTCGTCTTTAACAATAATTGCAATTTTTATTTTTAATTTTTACTTAATATAATAATTATTTATTCATATAAAATTGT
Organism: Trachelipus rathkii; assembly: GCA_015478945.1. Taxonomy (NCBI): domain Eukaryota; kingdom Metazoa; phylum Arthropoda; class Malacostraca; order Isopoda; family Trachelipodidae; genus Trachelipus; species Trachelipus rathkii. The sequence continues at coordinate 28,157 of JABUQX010019586.1, read as the reverse complement.
AATAAAGTAATAAAAATGTCAATAATGAAAATAAAATACGATATTTGCCTTTGGTGGTCCGATTCACCCTCTCCGCCCAAAAATTTTGACACTTTTTTGAATTTTTTTTTTATTATTAAAATTTCATTTTATTAAAAAAATTTCACTTAATATAAAGTAACTTTTTATTACATTAATTAATTATACATAATAAAAATGTCAATAATAATACGCTAAAATACGAAAAAACAATGGTGGTCCGAGTCACCCCTCATCAATTTTTATGGCGGGGGTGAAAGGGACCAAGTTAGGCCCCGTTTTTTTGCCAATAATACTGCTTGGAACAAAAAATTACTTTGCCAGTTTAAAGCTAACCACAAACATACTCGCACGATCGTATCCACTGAAAAAATAGATTAAATCCGAATCCAACAATTTTTCATTTTAAACGAAGTTAAACAAAAACTCATATTCTTTTCACCAAGTGAAATTCTAACTTCAAAAGGGAGACTTTTGTACCACCTAAAATATTCCTCATAACACTTTATCTGTAAAAAAAACTACACAAAAAACTCTTTCCTAGAATTAAATATAGACTAAATAAAAACTTGTGTACAGTACCTACCCGAGGGCTATAATGAGTGAAACAAAAAAAAAAAAAAATTTTTTATTTTTTAT
>JABUQX010019586.1:7500-20000 GCA_015478945.1 Trachelipus rathkii | reverse complement strand
GTGGCATAGAAATATTTATAGAATAAAATTAAATGATAAAGCGTAATGTTTTAGGAATTTTCTTAGTCTAGCATCCAGCATAAGCTAGAAAAATCTTCATGGCCAAAAATTAATAGGAAAAAATATAAACAAAACTTACCAGTCAATAAGAAAGGCAAGAGAGAGGCAGAAATTTAGAATTCTTAGCAAGAGATAAGTGTCATAAGAACCTGAAGAAGTTTTTTAGCATATTAGAAAATTTTACAAAGTCAGATAGGCACAACTGGTCTCCAATTAAAATTGGATTGAAAATTTTAGCTGAGGTTCGAAGATAAGGAGTTGGATCAACATGTTTTCAATGCTCATTTTGCTTCAGTGTTCTACAGAGAAAGATTAGATAAGTAGTTTGAGACTAATAGTTCAAGTATGCATGTAACAAATAAACTTACAGAATTTGATAAAGAGTTAAAAGATATTAAACGTTTTTAGACCATATTGATCCAAGGCAAAGCTGCAGGGCCTGATGGGATTTATGGTATTAGAATTCTGAAAGAGAGTAGTATCAGCATTTGCGAAAGGCACCTCGTATTTGATTTTTAAGCGAATCTATAACATTTGGTGAAGTACCAGAAGACTGGAAAACATCATATACAGTGCCATTAATGGAAAGTAGTAAGAAGATTTGGGAAATTTATAGGCCAGTTAGCTTAACATCTGGTGGTAAGTTCTGGAAAAAGTTAATGAAGGTTCATATAGAGAAATAGTTTAGAAAGTAAGCAAGGTATGTGATTGACTCCAGCACGGTTTCAGAAAGGGTAGGTCATGTCAGACAACCCTTTTAGAATTTAGGAATCACAATTACTGACTGCACTTGACCGAGAGATCCAGTTGATATTGTATATTAGACTTTAGTAAATGCTTTGTATAAGGTTCCCCACATAAGGCTGATGAAAAAGTTATTTGCAATGTGTGGTATAGGTGGAGTGGTTACATGGTTGGATTAAAACACTTTGACTGGCCATGTCGCACATATATGTGCGATCGTGATATTTCATTTGCGGCCTCGTCGCACATATTTGTGCGACACAGTGACTTCGTTTGAGGCCTCGTCACACAAATCTGTGAGACAATACATGCAATTATATATGCTCAAAAGATAGCGTGGCCGCTGAGGAAACTTTTGGTATAAGTCTCGTGGCCTCGGGTGTGTACATTTCTAGTTTTACTTACGTTAGTTTCATATGAAAAATGGACATATTTATAGATATATATATATATATTATATATATATAATATATATATATAATATATTATATATATATTATATATATATATATATATAGAGATATATATAATATATATTACTATATATATATTACTATATAACTATATAGACTATAATATATATATTATATATATATACTATATATATATATCATAAGCATATGAATCCATGTACCGGCACTGTGGAGCCTATCTAGGTGGTGGTTACACTTTTTTTTATTTACATTATTTTTAATATTGATTATTATTTTATTATTTACCTCTTGAAATATTATAAAGTTTGCGCTATTTATGGAAATATAAAAAAACATTTAGAAAATGATGTCACCACACGGTATGTCGACAGGGTCGAAAATTGTCGCACATATATGTGCGACATGTCGCACATATAGGTGCGACATGGACCAATGTCGCACATATATGAGAGACACGGCTGCTGGTGAAATTAAAAAAAAAAACATAAAAATTAAATATTTCGGTAAATACTTTGTACCTTTACGAATTTCAGCTACCATATGATTTCATTAATCATAACCTATATAAAAATGCAAAAATCTTAATGTGGCCTCCGGAGAAGTTTTACTGATTTACCCGTGGCACAATGTTGGATTAAAGAGTGGTTGCGAAATAGAAAACAGTGTGTACAAACTAAATGGGAATAAATCATCATGGGAAATCGTGAGAAGAGAGTGGTGTCCCACAGGTTCAGTGCTGGGGCCCAATTGTTTCACTCATATATTATAAATGATTTAGACGAGGAATTAAATGCAGGTTTTCTAAGTTTGCCAGATGATTACTAAAGTGGCTACCTTCAGGTTAGGAATAGTGAAGGATGCATATAAGATTCAAAATGATGTTGATAAAACTTCTTGGGTGGCAGATAAGTGGCAATGATTTTAAATAGTAAAAAGATTAAGGTTCTTCACCTAGAGTTACTCAATACAAAGTTCTTTAAACTAGATCTCTATGATGGGGATTGCTGAGTACACCTTGCTCTGGACCCAAGAAACAAGATTTAGGTTGATTATAAGCAGATAATTTGGAAAGAGTATGCTAATCAGTGTTTGACGAAGCTAGAAATAAGCTTAATAAGAGTGCTGTAGCATAAAAATCGCAATGTGTTTACAAGAGCAAGGAAGTAAAGTAAACTGTATAATAGCTATGTTTAGGCCAGTAATAGAGTATTGTGCACAAGTTTGGGCCCCTTATTTAAGAAGAGCATAAAGACATAAAGAATATAGAGACAGTTAAAAGCACAATGGCCTATCGAGACTGTCCCAGTCCACCCACTACCCAAACAATGCTCATGCAAATCCACAAGCACCCTAGGGCTTGTCAATTTGTTGAACTACAAATCCACCAATTTGGAGTCAAAAACTAATTTGATATATAAATATGATACCCAAACCGATCCACATGCATTAATAACTTAAGTTATGTCAACATGCCATCTAACTTATAACTATATCACACTAAAAACCCGCCAATTGCTTCGTTCAAGACTTAGATTATGCCTAGAAGAGAGTTGCAACGTAGAGCACAAGGATTGATTCTGGGTTTGAGGGTAAGAGCTATGAGGAGAGGCTGAAGGCGTTAGAATTGTTTTCTGTAGAAAGGCGATTTCTCAGAGGGACCATGAACAAGTCTACAAAAATATTTACATCTTTATTGATAATACAGAGACCAATAAATTTTTCATAGTAGAGCATGGGACAGGTGACCAGGGCATAATAAGAAAATTAAGGAAGAAAGCATGGCCATCTTGATATAAGAAGCATGCATTCAGTAATAGGTTGTTAAATTTGGAATAGTCTGCCACAGGAGGTTGTTGAGTTTGACTCGATGCAACATTTAAGAAAGGGTTAGATTCGTTTATGGTTGGGTTGGGTATCATATAATATATTCACGAAGCCAAATTGGCGGGTTGTTAGTTATAGTAGTTATTAATAATGTTAGATGACATGTGTGACCATAACTTAGTTATTAATGCATGTGGGATGGTTTGGGTATCATTATATATATATATATATATATATAATATTATATTTATAAAAAAAAAAGATATATATATATATGTATTATAATATTTTATTATTTTAATTTTATGAATAAATTTTATAAAATAATATAATATATATTTATTATAATTATATATATATATATATATATATATATATATATATATATATATATATATCATTAGTTTTGACTAAGCCAAATTGGTGGATTTGTAGTTACAACAATTTGACAAGCCCCAGGGTGCTTTGTGGATTTGCATGAGCATGTTTGGGTAGTGGGTTGACTGGGACAGTCTCGATAGGCCCATGTGGCTTCTTACTGTCTCTATATTCTTAATGTCTTAATGTCTATCCTCAACAGCAGAATCAACCTATTCGAAGACCTCTTCAACACAGCCAGAATCTAACATCCCCCGGCATCACTTAATTGTTTCCCTTTAAATTTATTATTGCATGGCAAACCTTTCTGGCTCTCTCCTCAGACCACTTCCCAATACTTATCGCAATCCAACACAAACACCCAAATTACACTTCATTTAAAAAAACATATACCAACTATGAAAGAGCAAACTGGCAAGCATATAAAGATAGCATAGAATAGAATTTGGAAACATTCCAAATAACAAATTTCTCCTCACTCAATCAAGCCACACAACATTTTAATAGAATAGTTCTCAAGGCTTCCAAAAAATACATTACACACGATTACCATAAACAATTTAATCCCAATTTTTCACCTGAAATGATACCCTTATAAAACAATGAAACACCATCAGGCAAAAATAGACAACCAAACCCAGCTTAACTGAACCAAATGACAGTGGTTAACAATAGAAGAAATACGTTAATCAACACAAATCAAAGAGAGTTCTGAAAGCAATACACACAAAATATAAATCACAGGACAAAAACAACACAAATTGTTTGCACAATAAAAAAATTCATGCGTCACATACTCAAACACCCTCCAACACACAAAGCAATCTGTAAACAAAACGATAAAATTCTTAGCCCAAAAAGTCAATGTAATATTATCATGTCACACTATTAAAAAATTAGCCATAAACCCACAATCCCCTGTAATAGACAAATAATTAACAACTTAAAAAATAAAAAAAATCAATCGAGAATACCCCCTCCCCATTTCCCCCCCCCCCCACCCATTCCCCCCACCCCACCCGAGAAGTATTCAGCATAATTAAAATATTCGCAAGCAGTAGGCTAGGATCAGATATCTAATATCTACCTCAAACATTTGAGAACCACCGAGGCTACCGAAGCTCACCCAATTATTTAACACCATGTCAAACTAACACTCTCCCTCTCCTCTGGAAACACACCCACATAATTCCTACACTTAAACCAGGTAAACCACCCAACATCTCCGCTTCATACAGACAATTTTTACTGCTCTCCACAGTATCCAAAGTATTGTAAAAATTAATACTCAGTAGAATCTTACACACAACATGTATTTAGACAAAAACATTCCACAACTACTCTCCTAACTGATTTAACAATATATTCTGAATGGCTTTAACCAAAATTGTCCCCCATCTCCCACCATTCTAATCCCAATAGATATCAACAAGGCATTCGATACAGTCCTCATCATTTTAATAGATGAAATATTAAATACTAGCATGCCCACTAAAGAAAAATAGTAGCAAACTTCCTATCAGGATGTAATGCTAAAGTTATACAAGGATAACCCCCCCCCCCCTTACATACAAACTATTTAATGGTGTCCACGAAGGAGCCATTCTCTCACCTTCACTTTTTAATCTCTCTTTGCACGATCTCCTAACATCTGCTTCTCCTTACATAAAAATTAATAGCTATGCCGATGATCTTACCATTACTGTTCAACACCCCTCCATAAATACTGAGCACACACAACTACAATATTATGTAGGACAACTGGAATAGTTGCTGACACTTAATAGAATGTCAGCCTCACCCTATATCCTCAATAAATAAATCCTCAATTACAATATTCTCACCAGATTAAAGAGAATCGCACAAACACCCAACCAGGGTTGTGGAGTCGGAGTCGGGGAGTCGGTAGTTTTGAAGAGAGTGGAGTCGGAGTCGGCAATTTTGAAAAGGGTGGAGTCGCGAGTCGGCCAGTCGGCATCAATTTGAAAGAAGAGGTGGCCAAGTCGGAGTCTGGTACATTTCAAAGAGGTCACGTCGCCCACTCAGATCGGAAGTTACAGGAGTATCTCGTCAATTTTTGAAGAGGCGTGGAGTCGGAGTCGGAAATTTTTTGAACCGACTCCACAACCCTGCATCCAACAGTTCATCTTTTAAATAATACAACTCTCTCTTCATAGACAACCACCCATCTTAAGATTGACATTTGATACACATATGACATTTGCCCCCAACATAAATAACATCACATCCAAAGCCTCACAAGTTAAATGATATTAAGTTATTAACAGGAACTAACTTTGGCCAGCATTAAGAAACTACTCTATAGTATACAGACAATATCTTTGCCCCTTTTTAAACTAAGCATCGCCCGCCTGGGCCCCCACAATATATCAAATCTAATATTCAGGAACTGGAAGTAGTCCAAAATAAAGCCCTTAGGATATTAACTGTCCGCCTCCCCACCACACCTAAACATGACCTTCAAACTGAAAAAAAAATCCTACCAATAGGGTAAATCACTAGATCAACAGATCACCTCCTACATCAAACACTGCAACAATTCCCTCCACCAAGAAATAAAAAAGCTACACCAGCAAAATACGATTCTTCTAGATACAACAATCAGAAGAATAGTAGTAGAAGATCATGATGCAAGTCGAAAAGAAAGCCCATTCTTACCGTCCCGTTTATACCTTTAAGTGAGAACTTATCGCAGTTAGAAAACTCCACCCTAGGGTTTAATGAGACTGTGACAGACTCTCACTGTGGTATCTCATCAATGTAGGGTTCATCCCCTGGGCCTGGGCCAGGCCCAGGCCCAGGACCACACCCCCTCACAAAAACCCCACCATTCACCCCTATATGCACCTTTCTTGCCTCTACCAAACTCACTTCCTCTTTTTAAGGCATTGCTTTACTGACTCAGTAAACCTTTTCTTCGGTCAATTCCCAGCACACTCAACACTATGTATCCGCTTTACCATCCGACTATCATCCATCCTTTCCACATGACCAAACCATCTCAATGTGCTTTCATTTATTCTCTCATTTACTCCTGTCTTCACACCACACAAATCCCTAATGCATTCATTCCTCATTTTATCAATTCTTCTCACACCTAAGACGCCCCTAAGATTGCCCATCTGAATGCATTGTACCTATACCTATACCTCTTATTCCAGACCATAGTTACTGAGGTGACAACATACCCTCATGTAAGAGACCCTAGCGCACTCAAGACTTAGTTCCTTTACATCCATCAAGGTTTTAATTTCTCCAGCCACCTTCCTACCATTTACAACTTCCCTACTGCATTGTACTTTAGATTTATACCTCTTATTCCAGAATATAGTTACACAAGTGACAACATACCCTTATGTAAGATCCTAGCGCACTCAAGACTTAGTCCCTTAACATACACCAAGGATTTAATTGCATCAGCCACCTTACCATTCACAACTTCCCCACTACACTGCATCATCCGTTCCTTTTTCATCCAACATATATCCTAAATATTTAAACTATGACACTTGTTCCAATTGCTCACCATCTAACATAACTTCACACCTCAGGCTGTCCTCACTTACTACCATAACCTTACTCTTTTTTTTCATTTACTTTCAAACCCCTCTACCAAGTACCAACCCTTTCAAACTCTCTTAAGATTCGCCACATAAAATTAAATCATCCACATACAGTAAGTAGGTCACCCTCTACTCTCGTCCATTCTCCATCATTCTAACACCTTCCCCTGCCATCCCTACCTCTAATTCATTCATAGTCCCATCCATATTTACAAATCGAATAACCAAAGGGGCATTACACATCCCTGCCTCACTCCACTATTAATATTAAACCAACCACTTTCAACTACATTTATTCTTACACACGCTTCACTTTTGATTCTATTCAGAAGCCTACCACCACCACCACCACCACCACCACCACCATATATCACTAACACCTGCCACAGAGCTTCCCTATTAATCCTGTCATAAGCCTGTTGCAAATCCATAAAACCTAAATATAATTTATTCTTCTTCTCTCTCATTTTTTCAATCATTTGTTTAATGTAAAAATTTGGTCCACACATCCTCTACCACTTCTAAATGCACCTTGTTCTTCAACCAGTCCTTCAGTCACTCGACGTACTCTTTCAACCAAAATGCCAGCATATATATCTTCCATACAACACTCAATAAACTAATTCCCTTATAGTTCCCCTTATCCCCCTTACCCTTTTATATATACGGTATATACCTAATATATATATATATATTAAATATATGTATATATATATATATATATAGTTTTACGTGGAAAAAATAAGTATAAAATAATATATATATGTTTTTATAATATATATATATATATTATTACAATGTCACCACCACTCACCAGCAGGAGCCTAATCGAGAGGGGGTATTTTATTATTATTCACAACTATCACACATTACCACCATTAATTTCTATATATTTATATATATATATATATATATATATATAATATAATATATATATATATATATAATATTATCAGTATATATATATAATATATATATACCTATATATATATATATATATATATATATATATTTCATATATATATTATAGTATATATATATAAGTATAGCTTATTTTGAATAATATATTATATAATATTACTATATATATATATATATATATATACTATACTATATATATATATTATATATACATATATATATATACTATATATATATATATATATATATACTAATATAGTATATATATACCCTTATATATATACTAGTATATATATAATATATATATATACTATAATCATAAATATATATATTTATATATTATATATATATATATAATAATTATATATATATATTAGTATATATAGTATATATATAAATATAATATATATATATATACTATAAAAATATATTATATTATATATATATATATAATATATATATATATATAATTATAATATATATTAATTATATATATATTATAATTGGAAGTTTGTTAATATCTTACAACCATTATATCTACACTACAATAATAATACTGGAAACCTTCAAATAATGCGTTTGCAATTGATGCAACTTTTTTATTAAAAAAAAAATTCAAATTGTGGTCACTATATTCAATTAACATTTAAAAGGGTAATTAAAAAAACAACAATGAAATTTTCCCCTCATATTTTTTGGTAAAGAGATTTTCTATGATATTATTAGCAAAAAAATCTCCGAAAAGATTTTTGTTTTGAAGAATTAGATAAAGAGAATATTTCTGAACTCGTATAACTGCATATGGAAGAGCTTAGTGATAGTGATCTCCTCCATCTATAATGTCCAAACGCTTTTAATGCAGAGTATAATGAAAGGACTCCACTTCGTTAAAGGAAATCTCGCAGAGCGAGTTCTGTGAAAATTTTAAGAAAACTGAAATATTAAATCAACAATGTCTTGATAATGATCTGAATATGGATCGTAGTAGCTTAATTTGCCGCAATCTTGAACCAGTTGTGGCACAAGAAAACGGAAAAAGAGAGGACTTGCCATACTATGCACAATATTGTCTTCATTAAAATAAAAATAAGTATTTCATTAAATTTGTATGGCAATAAAAAGAAATTATTTTTTTTTTGTTCTGAATGGCAATAATAGGAAATAAAAGTATAACCTGGGACGTTTTTTATATTATTCCATGCTCAATTGTCAAAAAAAATACGTTTCTTAGTTCAGGTTTAATTGCTTATTGGTCTTTAAGCTCTTCTAATAAGATTTCAATTAGCGTGGACCCGTTTGAGAACACAGTAACCACATTAATTGGGGGTTTCTTGTAATAAGAATAATACTAACAGCATCAAGGACAAAACATAATAATAATTAAAATAATTACCAACGATAATTTTTAATAACCTTATACACATACTTTGTGCAAACTATTGACAAAGAAGTCATCTTAAATTAGGGACTATGTTCCCTTCTGTTTTGTCAAGTTTTGATGTTCTCATAAAACCATGAAATTTGTCACTTCTCTACCTTGTTAAACTATGCATAACCTTTCTAAGTGGTATCGTATGTATGGATATATTTAGCTGTCTATCAGTATTATATTCAGCAATTATCTAGCTTATGCTTCAAATACTTATTCATTTGCCTTCTCTATTTACAAATTGTTCTTAAAAAATTGTTAATGCTAATATAATTATTATTATTATTGACATTTTTTATATTTAATTGCCCGAAGATGGCCTTTTCATAAACTTCGAAGTCCCCAAAAATTAATATTCAAATTATTGCTCTGTTTACTTTTCATGATATGTCTAAAGCTTTTCTTTTCTTTTCTTTTTCCTCAGAAGAAAGTCCTCCTGAAAAATCTGGCGGTAAAAAATTAAAAGATATTGATGAAGATTCTGACGATGAAGATATCGAGGTTAATTTTAAAATAGATTTTTTTTTTAACCTTTTAAGTCCCTGGAATACTTTTTAAAGTTAAAAACCTTAAACTCTGATGGGAGTGGTTGTTATAATGGTTTATGGCTTACTATAAGTTTTTATTTTTTTTATACTAAAGATAAAATATAACTCATTCTAATTTCGTTGTATAAAACACTGAATTTTTTTTTCTATGTAACAATTTCCACTTTATTTAATTTAAAAAATCAAAATGAATCATATTTGTGATCTTTCACTTTATTTTCAACATGTTTTACATGTTTTTATTTGAGTATTTAAGTGATGTTATAATTTATTCCCTTTTATTATTATTACGCTAATTTAAAATTAAGAATTAATGTATTATAAGATTTCTGTCATTTTTTTCCTAAATGCTTTTTAAACAATCATTTTATATTTAGATTTTTATACATTAGATGATTAGAATCTGTAAACTCAAAACATTTTATTAATACTATTTAAAGTTTTAGAATTAAACTTAATTTCTTTTTTATTATTATTATTGATTTACAGATTGAAGAGGTGGACTCAGACGAATGGGAAGGAGAACCAGTTCCCATAAAGCAGTGCTTGTTTTGCTTACTTGAATTCAAAAGTCTTGAAGCAAAATTGAAACACATGACGAAAATTCATTCATTTTTCATTCCGGATCTTAAGTTTTGTTCAGACCTGGAAGGACTAATTGCTTATTTAGGTGAAAAGGTAAGAAACACAGGTCTAGAAAGCGAAAATAGTCATAGTTTTAGATTAAACCTCGAACCTGCCCTCGATGTACGAGATATGCTCTTGTAAGGCATTTGTTTATTTCGATTTATGTATAGGTAGTCTGTTACATACGTTTTTGAATAATTGTTAACTTTGGTATTATCAGAATCAATCAGAAAGATAAATATGGGCTTAACAACTTTCTTATACTTTATAGATTGCTTTGGTTTCACTTGTGGTAAAGCATTACCATGTTATAAATATTTAGAATATCTGCTTTCAGTTCTAATACTTAATAAAGATTTATTGTAAAGGTAAACATACTAACTAAAAGTAGTGTCTTGCTCTAGAAATTTTTATGGAAACTGAATTAAAAATATTATTTTGGTGATACATTAATAATAATAATTAATCTGATATATCATCAAGATTATCATCGGAGAATCCGAACAATCCACTCTAATTTTCTATGGAAAATCAAATTAAATCGTATTTAAAAAGAAAAAAAATATTTAAGGTTTCCACCGTTTCCAACTTTATTATCCTTAGTAAATCTTATTGTAAATTAAATATTATAATTGATTCCTCACTGTAATTATATAAGAATGTAAAGCTAACTTTTAAAAGTAATTTTCTCATTATGGTTTGAAAATTTTTGTTCCTTAAATAGATTGAATTCTTAAATCTTAATTTATTTACCATTATATTCATCTTTATCTTGAATACTATGATGAGTTTTTATGTAAATTGCATAATTAATATTTTTCGTACAGTATTTTGCAAGGTTTATTGTAATTAATTTTATTCATTATTATATATATATATATATATATATATATAATATATATATATATACTATATATATTATATATTATAATTAATTTTTTATTATATATTTATATTTATTATATATATATATTATAATATATATATATATATATATATATATATATATATATATATATATATATATCGGATCATTATATTGTTCTATGTAAAATTAAGTTAGTGGGGGCTGGATGGAGAAGGAAGGTGATACGAAAGGAAGTTAGGTAAAATTAAGAGTGAGAAGTTGAGTGAACAAGACAATAGATAAGTATGTAGAGCGCTCGCTAGTTAAATTGGTTGAATTTGAACGAGTTGATACTGAACAAATCTGGGGCAAATGAAGGAAGCAATTGTTTAGTAGTGCACAGGAAGTGTGTGGATGTGCTAAAGTAGGAAGTAAGGATGTTATAGTGAGAAGGTGGAATGAAGAGGTGATGAAAGCGGTTAAAGGTAAAAAAAAGCGGGTTTAATGTACTAAAAGCAAATGATGAAGTTTCAAAAGACAGAGATTGGAATTATATAAGGAGGAAAAAAGAAATACTAAAAGGTGCCATACGTAGGAGAAAAAAATGAGGTAAATGAACATTTGGAAGGAGGATGAATGAGGACATACAAGGGAATAGGAAGCTCTTCTGGAAGAAGCGCGAAAGGTTAATATAAGGAATAAGGGGAATCTGCTTAGAATAATGAAATAGGGATGTGACTTTTGTAACTGATGAAATGATGTGAGGAGAGTGTGGAGAACACTTCGAAAATCTGCACAATATAAACAGTAATGATGAGGTGTAGGGAATGTGTGTGGTTTTGATGGTGGAAGAAGATAGGTATTTTGGATGAGGTTATTAGTAAGGAGGAGGTAATGGTAGATGAGAAAGTTGAAGAATCGGTAAATCTGCAGGGTATAGATGAATATAGTAATGATCAAGAGCGGGAGGCGAGATGGGATTGATTGGATTTGGAAGTTGTGTAATAAAAGGCGTTTATGGAGGGTATAGTTCCAAGGAGGAGGAGAGCGGAGTAATAGATCCCTTATATAAGGGTAAGGGAGAAAAGGGGAACTTGTTAGAAA
>JABUQX010019585.1:25000-35000 GCA_015478945.1 Trachelipus rathkii | reverse complement strand
ATAGATAGGTTAAAGTGAGAGAGCAATGACAGGCAATATGAGAAGATAAGTATAGAGTAAAGGACGCCGCGGTAGGTCAAAACGGTTAATTACTAAAAGATTGAATACCTCCACCACCAAGATTAGATTAAACTGAACCAAACTAGCTAGTATAGAGAAGCGAGAGACGCTCACACAGAGTATGAACCGAAGTTTGGAAGGAGGAATGAGGATGAGAGAACCAGACAAAGGGAAAATGAGGAGCTACTATCTTGGAAGGAAAGCGAGCTCGAAAGTGGAATTAACATGAGAATAAGTGAATACTGAGGCTAAAGAATGAGAGGTGTCCAAAAGGAATAATAGAATAGGTGACTGTTGGAATGCTTTGAAAAACTGACACTCTGATGAAAATAGGTAAATGTAGCCGTGACCGCGAGTGTGAAGAGATAGCGAGCGTTTCGAAAATCTGCAGCTGGTGGAAAAATATTAACAGTAATGATGAGGTGTTAGTGAATGTGTGTGGTTTTGAATGTAGTGCAAAAGAAAGGAAGCAGGTATATCTTTGGATGCGGATATGAGGTTAAGTTGAGTAGAGGAGAGGAGATAAATGAGAATAGAGAGTGAGAAAGTTTGTAAGACAATGGTAAAATCACAAGAGTATAGATGAAAAATTACTAGTGAAGATGATCACAAGCAGCGGTAGGCAGACGACTATGTGAGCGATTGATGGGAGTTTGGAAGTTGTGTAAGATAAAGACGTTTCACCTCCAAAGAGGGGTAATCAAGATTCAAAGGATAGGAGATGTGGGAGAGCAGAGAAGGTGGAGATTTACTAGTTACCACTTATTATATATATAAAGCGAGAGGTAAAGGAGAAAAAGACAGGGAGGTGTAGAAACTGAATGAATAGGGTGGTAGAATAAAATTATATAATTGCATAGTTGTAGGAGGGAAGTATGAGTCATGGTAGTTTGTGGTGTGAAAGAGTGAAATGAAGATGGAAGAAAACGTCGTGACTGAGGGACTGAAACGTTGGCTCTGGAAAGAACAAAGGTAGCGGTTTAGGGAGTGTGCGTAGAGGATGTGTGGATCAAACTCGTGTGTTATACATTTGAAAACAAGTGATGGAGAAATTACATTAAAGAAAGTTCCGGAGAAGAAGAATAACTCATATTCTACGTTTTTATGGATTACAACAGCGCTGTTAGTATATGATAAAGAGTTAATAGGGCGGTGGAAGCTTATGCCCTTATTGCAGGGTTCATTAGCTGATATATGTGGTTGGTGGTAGGCTTCTGAATGGAATTCCAAAGTTGGTATGACGATAGTGAAGCGTGTGTAAGAATTAAATTGGTGTGTCAATAGGTGATTGGTTTAGTGATTAATAGCTGAGTGAGAGCAGGGGTGTATGTGTTAGTCTCCTTGGTTATTTCAATGTGTATATGGATGGGGTTTGAGTAAAGAATTTCAGAGCCTAGAGGAAGTTCGGTCGGGCCTGATCGGCTAGGAAATAATGGTGTTAGAAAATATGAAGGGAGAATGCAGAGCTTGGAGGTGCATGCCCCTACCCTATTATAGTTCGAGTGAATTTGGGTTTGGGTGTGGCGAATCTGAAGTAGAGAGTTTGAGAGGGATGTGTTAGAGGATTTGTCTCAGAGGGGGTACTGAAAAGCGGATGGAGGGTTGAGAAGATAAACGTGGATAATGAGTTATAGGTTATGCGTTGTCCCAGCTCCTTGAATAGAAGGAGCAGTCGCTCAGTGTGAGTTATGCTTATGATGATGAGATGCTTCGGAGCCAGAGTGCTCGGAGTATATGAAGTTACTTTAGGGTATGTTGTGTTTGGAAATGAGAATTGAGGAATAACGAATGATGACAGAGTTTACGTCAGCTATAGGAACAAGTTGTTTGAATTGGACAGTAAGGAAGGTTGCTGGGTGGCAAATTAAATCCTGGTGAATGAAAGAGGACTATAGGTCTGAGCTCGCGGCCTTGAGATATCTTACATGAGGGTATGTTGTTACCTGTGTTATGTATTGTAGTAGTGAGACTATTGGTCTGGAAATAGAAGTATAGATCTAAAGCAATGTGTTCAGATGGACATTTAGGGTCGTGTGTTAGGTGTGGAAAGAATTAATAAAGTGAGGAATGAAAGTATTTAGTATTAGAGTTGTGTGGTGTGGAGAAAGGGGGGTAAATATTGTTGAGAAATAAATGAAATGTGTAATCCTTAAGGAATGGATAGTTTGCTCTCCTTGTCGTGCGAAAGGTTGAATAGGGCTATTGCCCGTGAGGAATTATAGCCGGTTGGTTAAGCGGATGTATAGTGGAGAGTGGTGCTGTTGTGGAGAACCGACATGTGTACATGGTTAAGAGCCGGAAGAGGAATGGATTGATCGGTGAACGAAATGTGTACGTGAAAGGTATCACGAGCAAATTCCGTTTGAGAGAGTTGGCAAAAGGCGCGAGAATAAAGGTTGACATAGCATAGCGCGCAGTAGAATGCGGTGTGATTTTGTATGGGGGCATGGTTGTGGCCCACTGGGCCAGGGGATGAACTCCCTTTTACTTTAGCACCGACTAATCCATAGTAGGGTCAGTCGACAGGGTTCCATGATCCTTCTTAGGCGTGGATTTTCTGTTCTGATGACGCAGTCTCTCATCGTAAGTTAAACATGGTACGAGGAGGGTGAGCGCGTAAGGCTGGGGCTTTCTTTTCTCGACGTTCGTCCAAGTGGTGTGTATCCTACTTGCTTTGTGCGTGTGGTCTGCATGCTTGTACAGCACCTTACCCCCAACCTTTCGAAAAGAGGAAGGGAAGAAAGAAAGAAAGAGAATATAAATATATATAATTTAATATACCTATATATATATGTATAAGAAGTTTACCTAATATATACTATAAAGTGAAATCACTAACTATATATAGGTACTATATATATCACCTATATATATATATTATATATATATATATATATATATATATATATATATATATATATATATATATATATATCTTTCTTTCTTTATCTACCTTTTTTCCCAAGATTGCGAGTTAGGTCGCTACAAGCATCGAAAAAGAAAAGCAGTAGGAGAATATGACAAATGTCGAAAAGAATAGCCCAGCCTTACCGCCCCTCTGTACCAGGTGTGAGAGTTTTAGCTAAGAATTCCTGCGTCAATCATGAGAGAATCACACCCTAATGAGCATTCACGCGTGACCGCGAGATACGGATCCTCACTTCCAAATATGTATAGTAACACAAATCATCAATGGTTCGGTATCGGCTTAACACAAATTTATTGTCACTACCATATTGTCTTCTATGGTATCAGTGAATGTATCTACCATAATATTTCCATCTTCTCCAGTTAATCGACTAGGTAGTTCTTTGATACGATTCTTGATCTCTCTCTCTCCCCTCAAAACGACTCATTCCCGTGGAGGACGAGGGTTTAAAGACATATCTACATATCTTTTTTCTCGGTGATACCTAGACATTATCCTTCATAATGAGACAAATTACTATAGTCACAGGGATCAAGATAAAAATGCAGTGAATACCTATGATCATTTTCTCCTTGTGTTTCCCCATTCCTATCTTCACATTCTCCGTCATTAAAATTGGATCTTGTATATACCCTTTTTACTACCCCAGATACAGCTTTCTTTGTTTTCGCATGAGGTGGTGTACTGGGGTCCAATTCTACTATTTTTTTCCTACCTTATTTGAATAATTATCCCTAGGGGGTGTTCTTTTATAATTATTCCTCATATCAGAGTGTGGTCCCTGACAAAAAGGACACAATCTCTCGGTTAACTCTATTGGGAGATGACGTGGTGAACTTTTGCACTCTACATTCAAACCTTCTGTGACCCTCACGCTAACAATAACTGCATATACCTAAGAACTTATAGCAGTCATTTATCTTATGTCCTACTTTCTCACAATATTCAAGCGTCACATTTCTGCGATCCTCACGTTCCATTTGTCTATCATTCGTACGCATATACTCATCCTTATTTTCTATCATTCGTCGATTCACATCTGGGGGACTTCGACGTTGGTCTCTGAAAAAGCGACTACCAATGGGTTTATCAGAATTGTTCCTGGATTGAAATTGTTTTTTAGCAGATTTCTTTTTAGGTGAACTCTGCTGCCTATGACCAGTCCCTCAACTTTGTAAAACATCAGTCCAACGAGGATAGACTGTGTCAATTTGAATCACTGAATCATTAGTGTCATTCAACACATCAGGTGACTCAACGTTATTCCAGGATTCTCTATGCTCATCCATGTTCCTATAAAATTTTCTAGTCTTGACAGTAGGGTATTCGTATCCATCATTCTCTAATGAGTCTGCATACTCTATGATTTTCTCCCACGGAACACGTCTACCACTATCCAACTGTCATCTTTATATACTGTCTAACACTACTTTCTATAAAAGGAGGTAAACTACACAAGAAAGCAGATCTTATCTATTCCTTTATATGCCCTACAAGCCAATCTCTCCTATCGAAGGGCATACATACAGATACTTTCTCCACGTTTCCGATGAGCTGAATAATATGCCTGCAACCTACATTCCTCTTTTTTCTTTTTCTCATCCTGATACCACATAATTAATCTGTCCCTAACTGAAAAAAATTCCTATCTTCCTTGCTAATTAACCTATATAAGTCTGAGAATTTACCTTCCAATTGCCTACCCAACAGTCTTAACCATTGGTGTGGAGCATTAGGGTAGTGAAGGCTACAATATGTCTCGAAATCGTATAAGTAGATTAAAAGATCCTGTTCATTCTCATACTTATACTTCCCAGGGTCTATAACCTTCAACCTCTGAGAATTCTTTAGTAACTGTGCCAACATTGATATTGCCTCAGTAAGCATGTCTAAGTGTTGTTTAATTTGTCTATCGGTGTACAAAGACACATCATCTGGATCATTTGACCCTCTATAAGAAACAGGTGTCTGTGTTGTGGTTAAATCTCCATAGTTGGATTTTAATAAATTATGATGCTCCGACGATCTATAGTTAGGCTGTAGAAGGTTGTCAGCCGGATCATCATAATATTCCCTATTTTTGTCCCTAAAACCATTAGTCAATTTGAAAGCGTCTGAGCTCTCGGCATCTCCTAAGTGAGAACTCAGGGGCTTAAGTCCTACATTTGATCTTCCACCACCCATGGTATCAATATTTGATTTATTATGGGGTTCTTCCCCAGCATCAAATGATACATGGGGCTGTGAAGATCGCTTAAGATCTTTGGGTCTAGTACTTGAGAAGGGATCACAAGTAGATCCGTTCTCTTTCAGAGTCAACGATGGCTCTGATTTTTCTACTCTTAAATTATACTGATCAGGTAAGAGCAAGTTAGGTTTTGCCTTATTTGCTTCCATGTGACGTGTTTGAATTTCTTTTTCTATATTATCTTCTCCATCCCCTCCATTTAGAGATGGGGCAATAGTCCTAGTATGATTATCAAGGAATCGATGTTCGGACTGTTCCTGCTGTATTAATCTTTTCTCTACTGTATTTTTGTCTTTCTCCATCTTACTCATCAACCTACTCAAATAGTCGATGGGAAAGATGTCCTCCGACTCCAAAGGCTCTACTTTTTCCTCTTTTTCCAAATAGTTATAATCAAAATATAGACATGGATCTGAGCCATGTCTTCTAAAGCTATACCTTTCCTGTACCTGCGTATTGCGTGGTACAATGGATGTTTCCCTATTATGAATTGAATATTATCAAATTGAGAGTACCTTTCCCATCTGTCTAAATCATCCATTCTTTTTGAGTTGGAAGACTCGGGCAATTTTGTGCGAGCCATTTTTTGAGAAAGTGTAAAGGTATTTTTATTAGAGTATTAAGAAAGTGGTGAAAATGATATAGTACCGCGAAATAGATCAAACCAAGATTTTACTTAACCAGCACTAAAGAAGATTGTGTAAATTTGCTATGATGAGAAGTCTGTGTGAACTTAATCACAATCAGGCACTGTAGCAACAGGATTACGAGGTCCCACCATAAAGATATCTAAGTTAGAATTGCTGGAAAAGTTATAAAATTTAATGACAAGAAAAAATATAAACAAAATATAACACACCTTATAAATTTATAAAGGAGTCTGGACTACTGAAGACCACCAACGATCTCCTACTTCATGAAAGGCGTGTAACTTCTAAGAGCATTAAGGATTTATCCAACTTTAGGTTCGATAGAGGACCCCGAATCCCTGATTTACCATGCGCGAGCTAATTGATTGTGAATGTACTTCAACAACTAAGCAGGCTAAGAAAAATGCTCGAGGAAAAATATTAAGAATAAGTAAAACACCAGGATAGTAAAGAACGAATTTAATAGATGTTTTAATTATTTAACGTTTGTGAACAAATACGAAAGTATACGAACACAGGATCTCCAAAATAGCTCCTGTGTTCAATAACCAAGAAATATATAACAAGACCCTTAAGTGGTCAAATTGACTAAGAGCACTGGTTATCCAAAAGTCCAAAGTTATCCAAAAACTAACAAGAATAATAAACCTACAATAAATAAATGTCAGATAAGGATATAAATGGGAATCTTGACCAAACTCAAGATTCACTTACAACGGAATTTAATCAACAGAACTAATTATTCAATAAATAAAATATTCGATAATAAATATAATAGGCCTTT
Organism: Trachelipus rathkii; assembly: GCA_015478945.1. Taxonomy (NCBI): domain Eukaryota; kingdom Metazoa; phylum Arthropoda; class Malacostraca; order Isopoda; family Trachelipodidae; genus Trachelipus; species Trachelipus rathkii. Next base: position 28,329 of record JABUQX010019585.1, on the reverse strand, counting down.
CTTATGTTCTTCTACTTTCTAGTGAGGTTATTAATAATTGACTTTAGTCATTGTTATATTAGATGTAGTCCTTCAACAATCTCTGTGTATACCATGAATTATCATATCCCATAAATGCTAATGAAGTTGATAAGATAGAGGTTTGACTGGACCGGTATAGTGGATACACTCAACGAATATGTGATAGGCTAAGATTCCTCAGAGATAAAAGATCATTCTTCACCAGATTAAGGTCTTGACTTCAGTAACGAATTAAAATAAGTACAAGAACTAGAATTCGAACTGGAACTTGAATTGGAATTGGAACCAGAACTATAGCTGGAACTCGAGTTAGAAATGGGAACAGAGTTTAAACTCCAGCCTTAGAATTTGTAATCCTGAACTAGAGTTGGCTCATGAATTTGAATGCTGTCTAGAATTCTGCAACTAGAACTGTACCCAAAGTTAGAACCCTGGAAAGAAAACACTTATTTAGTTTTCATTCCAAGATTAAATAATATTAAGATTTAAAATATAAATAATGAATTAGAAACTGATCCTGTAACTTGACAGTTTCCTATGAGGGGCTCTTGTATGATATTCTTTCCAATCTTTGTTATTACTGACAAATTCGTATCTGCAAAGCAATCACTTTACTTTATATTTATCTAAACTCCATTCATTCCAATTAACATAATGTATGATTACTAATGAATTCAATAAGATACCATATAATTCAATCTTAAGTTAATTAATAATTTGGTGGTTTACACCCACCTGTATAGTCAATCCAGAACGTTTCGTCACACTGTACTCCAATCAACCTACTAATCTCCTATGAGCAACTTTTATAATAATTAATTATCAAAAATAATCTCAATATTCTGAAAGGTAACAAAATTTAGTATTTGATTCATTTCCTAGAACTTCCATAATACATTCATAGTAATGAACAACACACACAGACACACAATCCCTATTGCTGAATGATGTCTCAAAGTTGTACATATTTGGACGTACTCCACTATACTCAAGATATCAGAGGGAAAACAGTCCCCCTTATATATATATATATATATATATATATATATATATAATATAATATAATATATATGATATATATATATATAATATAATTATATATATATATATATATATATATTAAATATATATATATATATATATACCGTTAATATATATTATAATATATATACTATATATAGAAAAAAATACACAATATATATATATATATATATATATATATATATATATATATATATATATATATATATATATATATATATATATTTGTTAGAAGAACTTTAGAAATAGAACCTTGATAACTGAGGCGGAATTTTATAATAGCAGTATTACTAGACCGACCGGGGCGTGAATTTTGCCGGGGGGGGGGGGGGGCCCGGGGGGGCCGGGGGGGCCTTTCCTCTAAAAACTTATCCGGAGGGCCCCCGGGGGGGGGGGGCCCGGGGGCCCCGGGTTAGCTAAATTAGAAATGTAAGTCAAAAAAACTGTGAAAGTTTTAAAACTTAGGATGATTAAATTAAAATATAATTTCAATTAATTAATAATTTTATTATAAAAAGTATACATTTAATGAATTCAATTAAATAAATATTCTCAGAGAGAAATTTTTAGAAAATAATTGATTTTCAAGAAGAAAATAAGTTGTATATATATATATTATATAACACTATTAATTAATAATATATATATTGATAGTAATTTTTAACTAACTATAGAGAAAGAGATTTAAATGAAATTAAGAATGATATAATTATTATATATAGTATATAATATATATATATAATATATTATATATATATATATATATATATATAGATATATATATATATATTAGAATATAGAATTAATATATATATATATATATATATATAATACGACAATAATCTTGTGCTTCTGCTACTTGTTCTCCTAATAGAAATCAGATTTTCCACTCTGTCTTGAATGATGCTTACTACGCAGTCACAGATCTTATATCTTCTTCATCCCAGATACTGAGGTCTATCTATTTAGGCGGATTTCAATGGACACAACCACTAGAAGTGGTTGGGGTCCTCTCATTACTGATTTAGGTGGAGGAGTTGAGCACGGAATCAGTTCAAGCACTTCTCAACGGATCTAAAGGAGTAGCATAATCTAATCATAGAACGACCTCATCACATTCGGATCTCCCAACAATCTTGAAGCGCACCTTTGACCTATTTCATCCAACAATGTCCTCTTTCTATGTAAGTACAGCCCATTTTCGCTCCTATTTGTAAATCTGAAAATCTGACCACAACCTATATCTCTTAATTTCAAATACTTTCTCTCCAACAGCTCCACCTGCCCTATGCGTGTTTTCTGCCACTTTGAATCGGCTGATTTGTGTTGCCGTTGCGTTCGGCTTCTGACGGCTTGAATGGCGTTATAATGTGGGTGTTATATTAAACTGCTTTTGATCTCTGATTGTGACGCTTCGGCTTGCGTTTGCTCGACTAAGGTTGCGATTTTGAATCGTTTGACTTGTGTGGGATTGTTTAGCGTTTCATTTTTCCTTATTCTTGTGACTGTGATATATCGTTTGCTGTGTCTTCTTCGATCTGATCTCTTGTGTTTCTAATCGTGTCTGTTCTCTTGTCGCATGTCATCGTGTTTCTATGTATGTATTCAGTCTGTCGTAGTTCTTTATGAGTGATATATTTAGGGTGATTGTTCTCTGTGTCTCCATCACCTCTCCGCTAATATTTCCTCAGCTAGAAATCGCTGTAGGGATACTCTTCGTCTGTATTCTAGCTGATTAAAGCGGGCTTTTCATCAAACGAAAGGGCGCTAACCCCCTAGGGTTTTCCTTCTGACAAATCTTTCTGGCCTCTTGCCAAAAACATCTCCAACCACTTCTGAAAATCATCCTTTCCTCCTCTTATCGATCTGATGGCTCTGTTGCTAAAACTCTCCAACTGAAAAGGCCAATCTCTTCCGCCTCCTATTTTCCTCTAACTTCAACCTTGGACGATTCTGCATTCCTCCTCCTCCTCTTTCTTCCTCAGGTTTCCTATGTCTTTGCCTGTGATTACATTTGATCGGGCATGGCTCCTGAATCATGAACGTAGGAAAGGCGGGTGGCCGAATGCATTCCCTCCCCGAGTTTTGAGGAATGTACTACGTGCTGACCCAAAGCCCCTCGTCAAACTTATATTTCTCTATGTCTCAATACTACACCTTTCCCTCAGTGTGGAAGCACGCACATGTCCAACCTGTTCCGAAAAAAAGGAAGCCGCTCGATCCTTCTAACTATTCCGCCCTATAGCTCTCACTTCTATCTATCAAAA
>JABUQX010019585.1:0-20000 GCA_015478945.1 Trachelipus rathkii | reverse complement strand
GAAAAAGACTTACCAGATACTGGATATAGATCTTGAAAACTCTTCAGTGTTGTCATGATAGACATTCTTAACCTGCAAAGAAATAAAAGTTAAGTAAATCATTGACTACTAATTAACAAAAGACTAGAACTAACCAAAGAGGATTGATTACGGTGTTAACAATTTATTTAAAACCATAATTTGATAAATTCATGTTGTTGTTATAAATTGTACCGAACCAATTCCAATAACAAAGCAAACTAATGAACCTATCTGACCTAGTAAAAAACATGAAACCATTCGAATATATATATTAGCGACATAACTTTCCCTCTTTGTGGTTATCGAGCTAATATTTCAACGCTGTCTATAACTCAGCCTAAATAAACATAGAGTTTTATTCGTCTCTTAGTAATCCTAAATTCTTCAATATACTTCTTCTCTATCCCTCCTAAAAAGAACTTAACCTTAAAATACTTACCAACATATTACATCAGTTGTCTGTGAACCAACTTACAACACCTTTGACGCACACGCTTGTCAAGCAGAATCCTTTAGGGTCCTGTGATGATGTGATCTGGCCTAGACGAAAGTCTACTGCTCTCTTTTTCAGAAGGACTGGCCATTTTTGATGAGTGATAGCACACCAGAATAAGAAGTTGTGTTTAGACCATCAAAGGTATAGTTCTTAAGAATTCTTCACCACTTTTTTCCTAAATTTTTCCTCTAAGTTGTTTTCATTAAATTTATTACCTCATAAAATTTATTCAGCTTTAGGATTATAACAATCACAATAATAAATTGTGAACCACAAAGGATTGGATATACAAGCCCGGGGTTCAACCCATTTTTCAGTGTTGAAGGTTTACATTGGTTGAAACCCCCGTATATCCTCTCCTTTACATATATACACAAATTTATTTGGCGCCCGAACAGGGACCCTGATTGGTCTCTCGTTTGATAAGCCGCCGCGCACACATTGTGACTTGGTTCACTATTTTCGTCGTCTCTTTACACATTGTCATTGCGTTTCTGTACGCCCTTTCTTTTTCGTGAATTAATTAGCACTCAGTACTAGCTCATCTATAGGATAGGTAGTAAAAATGTCCAACGGTAAAGCAAATAAACCCTTACCGAAGGATAACTTAGACCTTCTTGGTAAAAATGGTAGAAAAGAAAGCACAAAGGCTACCGGAGCAATCCAGAAAACGAACGTTCCAATGCAAGCTGGCATATCATTGGAAGCTTTGAACTTAGCTACTCCTAGGAACATAGCTTACGACAAACGGAGCAAGCTCCCTGTTAAAGAAATAATGGATACTTTAGAAACAGTAGAAGATAGTAAACCCATCGAAGATAAAATGTTTACCCTCAAAGAATTACAGACTCTGAATAAAAGATTACAGAAACAAAAGCAAGTAGCCGAAGAAATATATATGGAACAGAATTCAAGCCAAGATGAAGAAGATGATGATAATTCCTCGTTTGAGGGAAGATTTTGAACAAAGAAACTTGACTATAGATATTAGAAAAAATAAGCATGGGTTACTTACTCAGGTCGGTGAGAGGCCCAATGCCTCTGCGAAGAAAACTTTGCTCGCAAAAGACCCGTTGCCTAAGTATAGAAAGGATTATAGCAGTAAACCTGAAAAACATAGGGATTTGAGACAGCACTCGAATGAGTATAGATCTAGAATACCCACGTCAAGAAATTCACCTTCGCCACCGCCACCGCCACGAAATAATCAAAGAAATTACAATTCTGATGATGAGCCTGATATGTATTCAGGACCTCAAATGAAACAGAAAATCGACATGATGCAAGAAGCCATCCTGATACTCGTACAGCTTCTGAAAAATTCCCAGAAATTAAAGGTCGTTGACCCTGGGAAATACAAATATGAGGCCGAGCAAGACCTCATTGTATATCTCAAAGACTTTGAAGACTATTGCAGCTTACATTATCCCAACAGTCCTCAGCAATGGTTAAGATTATTGGGTCGTCAGTTAGAAGGTCAGTTTCTGAAATTATACAAGCTGTTAACAAAAGACGACCGTAATTATTTCTCAGTCAGGGATACTCTTGTAGTTTGGTATGAAGATGAGGAGAAAAGGAAACGAGAGTACAAAACACAAGCGTATCACGCTGCTCATAGAGTCCCAGGCGAGTCTATTCGGATGTATGCATTACGTCTGGAGCGACTTGCTAGACGTGCATATCGTGGGATTGACATGCGAAAGCATGATTCTCTGCGCACAGCTTTTTTGTGCAGCTTACCCCCATATATTGAGAAAAGCGTCCGAGAATATATGAAAATGCAAGAATTGGACGGAATTCGTCGAACACCGTGGGAAAAAATCGTCAACTTTGCCGATTCGCTGGAAACTGAAAATAATGTATTCCCGAATTCTATCGCTCAAGCCACCACTGATGAAATCGTAGAGAAGCCCTCATCTCGACGCCGAAGTAAAGAACGTCCTATTGAAGATCTCAATGAGAGTGTGGATTCAGTAATCCAAATTAACTCAGTCATGTATCCAAAGTGGGAGGATACCTTGAAAAAAAGGGAAAATAGTAAGACTATAGTAAGTCAGCAACCGACTCAGCAAAAATCAAATTATAACCGTCATAGTACCGCTCCTGCAAAACCTTCCGATGCTCGAAGTCAAAATGCAGAACAAAGAAAACCCATAGATCGGCAACAACTTCTTTGCGACTATTGTGAAAAGACTGGCCACATAATGAAAAACTGCTATAAATATTTAGGTATTTGCAGTTATTGCAAAAAGCCTGGTCATATCAGGACGGAGTGTCGTTCTTACAGAAAGTCTCCATCACCCCCTACGAATAGACGTAGTATTATTTGTCCTTTTTGCCGCGGTCCTCACCCTGGCATTAGGTGTCCTAAGCGTACTCCTGATGACGAAACTCCAATCCCAGAACCTTCAGTTCCTAGAGAAACCAAAGAATATATTAATAGTTCTTTGAAAAAAATATCTCGGGATAACGCAGAAAAATTAGAACGACAGTCTCAGCCCCCACAGGCGCAGTCTAGTTACGCCCCGCCTCCACAACGGCCTTTTCGGGACCCGTGTGACTACTGTTTGAAGTCCCATTATGAGGGTCAGTGTAAGGGAATTGAAGAGGCCCAGACACAACCTTTAAATTACCAGTCTCCCCAGCGTTGAGTCCCCTGGTGGAGAAAGATTCGGTGAGTGACTCACACACAAATGATGGACAGTTGAAAAAGGGGTTGAACAAAAAAGTAAAATTTGCTGAAACACTTGTGTCTATTGCTGAAATACCTACACAGTCATCTGCGCAGTTGGATCGTCAAGCCTGTACAGTTAGAGCCAATGTGAAATATCCTCTTACAGATCCATTGATCATTGCAGTATCATTCAGCCTCCATAGTTCCGGATCATACGGTTGCATGGTGGACAATGGAGCTGGAGTTAGCCTGATGGGTACTGACATCATTAAAAATGATGTAAAGAATCTAACTTTACACTCATCTTCCGACATTGGCATACGGGCCGTAAGTGGACTGATCAAAGATCATGTAATACCTGTCGACAGTTACGTAGAAACCCCCTTATATTTCCCTGATGCGGATTATGTTACTAAACCTGTTATCTTCCTGATAATACCTGGTGAAATGATGCCTGCTCCCCTAGTATTGGGAGCCGTAGCTTTAAAAGAAAATGATCTTCTCCCAGATCTTACAAACAGAACTCTTGTACATAGGTCAGGGAACAAATATGGCCCTATAGCTAATGATCTTAGCCTTTCGATTCCTTTCTATAAATGTGTTAATGTTTATCCCATTTGCATTCCCCCCTTTTCAGCCAAAATGGTGAAGGTTAAAACCCTCTCAACGGTTAAAACCTCAAATGGTTCTTTGGACGTGGCGGGTTTTCAAGGGAACACCATGAAAGACATCATCCCTGTATCAGGAGTGTTAAATATGGATTCCGCGGACCAGATCGCTGTTTTGAATCCTTCCTACAAAACAAAGTTTTTCAGAAAAAATACCGTTTTGGGGAAACTGTTCTCCCTTAGTGAAAAAGATTGTCCTCCCATAAACATTTACTCCATAGATCCGGTCCCCGCTGGAGATACCTCATGCCGCTGGGATAACTGGAATGCAGAGAAGTTGAAAGAGGCTTTTTGTTTTCAAAATATACCTCTTAATAAACACCAAAAACAAGACCTTATAGCTGTCCTAATGAAATATAAAAACGTTCTTAGTTTTGGTGACCACGATGTGGGAGTGGCCACCAACATAACTCACACTATCGAAGTAGAAAGTTCTCGACCCGTACGCCTCCCGGTGCGTCGGTTTCAAGGACCTTTGGCCCAGGAGATAGAGCTGCAGTGTAAAGAATTGCTGGAGCAAGATATCATCCGTCCAAGTAAGTCACCCTACTCAGCTCCTGTGGTTCCCGTACGAAAACCGGATGGGAAGCTGCGTCTCTGTATCGATTATAGGAAACTGAACGCTGTAACTAAAACTGACTCGTTTCCTCTCCCTAACCTTACAGACATGATTTATAACATGTATGGGAACAACTATTTTTCCACCATAGACCTCGTTCGTGGGTATTATCAGGTAGCTATGGAGCCTGATAGTGTGGAGAAGACAGCTTTTTCTACTCCCTTCGCCCAATACGAATATTTAAAGATGCCTTTTGGAGTGAAGAATGGCCCCGCCACTTTTCAGCGAGGCATGATGTGTGCCTTGGAAGAGTTGCCTTGGTCAGAGGTAATGGTGTACATCGATGACATCATCATTCTTAGCAAAACAGTCAAAGATCACCTAAGAATATTGGACAAGGTTCTTTCGGCTTTAGAAACCAATGGTTACAAGCTGAAACCTACCAAAACTCATCTTTGTCGAACCGAAGTTGAGTTTCTGGGTCACCATGTGTCTCATAAAGGTATACTTCCACTCCAGAAAAACGTCAAGGGAGCTTTAGATTTTCCAGTTCCGTCCACTGTAAAACACCTCCGGCAGTTCCTGGGGATGATAAATTTTTATCGTAGGCATATACCAAATTGCTCCCAAATAAGCAAACCTTTGTCGTGCCAGACTGGAGGTAAGTCGATCAAGTGGTCTCCTGAATGCCAAGAGGCTTTTGAAAAATTAAAAGACTCATTAACGAACCCTCGTATCTTAGGGTTCCCAGACTATAGCCCCGGAGTATCACCATTGGAGTTACATGTAGATGCTTCAGAGATTGGTGCGGGTGCATGTTTGTCCCAAGTTCAGAATGACGAACGAAGGCCAATTGCATTCATATCAATGACTTTCAGTGGAGCTCAACGAAATTATGGAGTCATTGATAAGGAGTTGACTGCATTGCGTTGGGCAGTCAAGTCCTTAAGACCATTTCTTCGAGGGGTGAAATTTATTATTTTTACTGACCACATGCCTCTCATTTATCTCCAAAACATGAGTCTCATTGATGGAAGACTGGCACGCACTATGGAGGAGTTGTATGAATACGATTTTGACATCCGACATATTGCTGGAACACAAAACGTAGTAGCGGATGCCCTTTCGCGTTCCCCCATAGCAGATGTAAATGTAGAACCATGTCTCAACAGTGCAGCCATAGAAGTCATCCCTACTGGATATTTCCAAATAGAAATAGCTGGAGGGGGAGATTCCCTTTTTAAGTGTTTTTCCATGTTCTTGTACAACACTATAGACAGACATCTTGAAGTAAGGGAAGTCATCGTCAAAGAATTACAGAGCCATTCTGTTAGATATAAGTTGCTGGGGAAACAGATGAAGAAAACACTTAGACTCTTGATGTTCCCTGGTCAATTGCCCATTCCCGAGGTTGTTACTGCCTTTACGGAACTCTTTAAAACACCCGTTCATATCTTTTATAATCAAAAACAACCACTGATATATGGTGCACAAATGTCTAATGAACCATGTTATATTAAATGTCTTGGAGGCATTCATTATAATTATTTAATGAAGACGGAGATCCAGCTCACTTCCGAAGATGGAAATTGATCTCGGCGTCATTCATGAAGTTTCAAGTACTTCTTCGAACTTGGAAAATAATGGGAAAGTATAAATTTGAAATTTTTTTTTATAAAAATATACCCTTGTCCCCTTTTGTACTCCAGATTCTGGACCTATGTCCCTCTGTCACTGTCCCTTCTTCTGAACCTCTCTGACTTCTTTATTTCCGTTCACACTTTCCTATCTCTCCTATCTGATAAAAGTATGCTTGTGCGTTGTAATTTTAAGTAAGACTATTAGTTAATAGTTAGATAGAAAATGTTGGACCAAAACTAGAAGCTACTATTTATAGGTAGAGCTAGTCAGAGATGTTGCTATATATAAATATTTTTATTTCTCTGATACTTGTAAAATAAATCATTTGATTTTGATACCAAACTTTAGATACTATAGATACTACAGACTAAAACTTTTATGAGCCCATATAAGAATGGAGTCATAAAATCTCCAATATTTGTTATTAATCTTTTTTTTTATTTTTCTTTCCTTTTTTTTTTTAGCTTGACAAGCACCACATATTCTTTCTTTACACTTTTTTTTTTTTGGGTTTGGCTAAATAAAGAATACTCACTATGCCACTTTTGATGGTAGTAGGTGCGTCTACCACCTCATTATTCAGAAATGAAAAGAAATATCTAGAACAAAAATTCTCTTTGCAAGTTCGAGCTGACTTCAATTCCGGTAGGCACATTTCGGCATGTCCTACAAGAGTTAGAAAACTGATGACCCCAGACGTAAACTTCCTGATTATTTGGTCCTTAGTTCCAATGGCTTGGACCAGCAAATCTTTGAAAAATGATGAAGGGATGACAACCACAGTATTTGTTCCAATTCCCAATTTTAGTATTAATGAAGTTCCAAATATAATGGAAGGGATAACCCTAATTGCCAAAGAAAAGAATCCTGCAGTGAAAGTTTATTTGTTGATATCACCAGTACAGGACATGTATGAATTTAATAAACGAAGAATAATTAGAGACTGGGATGAAAAATATGCAGATTATTGTAAATTAGATCCCGAACTATCACCAGAGAGATTAAGAACACATTCTGTGAACGCCTGTAAGAGATTTGAATTGTTAAATACTGCAGAGTATAATTGGACTGATAAACAAGTCATATTGGGAAATGATATCTTAGATTATTTTTATACTATGGGACCAAATAAGATGGAACTGATGAACACGCCACATCGGAAATATATGAATGGAGTCACCTTGCATATGAATTCACCACTAGTACATGACGGATTACACCCGGATAGAAAATTTTTATACGCTATGATGGATAAATATACACAGGTGTTTAGCATAAAGCAAATTAGAACCCGAATATCTTATGGTCCTTATAAATTACCACCACGAAACAAAATTGGTGGTAATCCCCGTCCCCTTATGTCCATGTGTCAATCACAGTCAGAACCAACTGAGCGTGTCCTACGTGAAGTTTTAGTGCCTTCTACACCTAACCTAGTTTCCAACGTAAGTTTACCCGGTCCTTCTACTTCAAGTGCTACTGGTTTGGAGCAAACTACTTCTTTTGCTCCTTATCGTCAGTCAGCTCCCAGGCGTACCAAATGTATTGCCGCCCCAGGACCTGCGTATTCAATTAAATAATAATCGTATATCTGCCCCCGTGTCAACTGGTGCTGTTTCTTCATGGCCACAAATAGATACTCGAGCATTTTTCGCGCCGCCGCCTCCTGCACCAAGACTTAATCAAGTACCTTCATTGGACCCATTTATAACAGAAACTTTGAGAGCCAGTGTTCGTTGGGCCATGGACCAAACAAACTGGGATTCAGAAACAGAATACCAACAGGAAATAATTATTAACGCATGGAATAAATTAATCAGAGAAGAGAAAGGCACTCGTAAAAGACTCTTTTCTTTGCCTCCGTCATAAAGAAAAGACAGGTTCTACTGACTGGATATTAATACTTAGTTATAGAAAAAATTATAATAAAGTTACCTTTTTATTTTTCTACTTTTATATTTTGTATTTTTGCAAAAAGATTTGGTATTGTTTATTTTGTATTTGAATAACAGAACAAAGTAAATCTGTTTCCTATTACATTTTGTAGTTGTTACATATCAATTATATTGTAAGATATTCTATTGAAATAAAGTTTGTGATGTTTTGAAATTTTGTGATATGATTTGTGATGATATTATTAATTATCTAATTATTATATTATTAATTATATGCTGTTACTGTCATTAACATTGTAATACTACTGGAATTATATGCTTGATATGTTATTAAAATAATGTGTTAAGATATTATGAAATGATCTTATGTATTTTGTTTTTTGTATTTTGTTAATTTATGGAATTATACTCTTATTTTTGGAATTGGTTCAATTTTGTTGGAAAATTGTAAAGAATTATTTATTTGTTTTGTTTAGTTGAATTTTGCCTTTGTTTATTTTGTATTTTTCCGATTTTTATAAAAGAAATATTCATGGGATATACGATGAGCTCCACCATATAACTTGGTTATATAGTGCAGAAAATTAAGGTGGGGGGCTTAAGCTTATCAGGGAGGGATGTGAAGGTGACCTATTGGTCTCATTCATTTTTCTTTTTTTTTATCTTTTATAAAAATCGGCCTTGGATCACAAAGAAGTGTTCCAGTTTTTTTTAGAGTCTATGCTGGTCTTTTTTTTTTTATATATATATTTATTTATATTATGTTCCACAATTGGGAACAATTCAGAATATTACATTATTTATCTTTTTTCAGTTGGATGTATATTTATATATGTTATAAAATATTTTTCCAAATTTTGTAAAAGTAAATATTAGTTTTGAAGTAATAACTCTCTGGTGTAAAACCATATTGGCAACAATTGCAGGTCAGTGTTACATATAAAAGATATTGTTTTAGAGTCTTATATATCTTAATTACTCTAATAAACTAATTATGAATAAGAAACATAATGTCATGCTAAAAGGAAAAAATGCTAAAAATAGTAATGTTATACTTACAGTTGACCTGTTCTTCTGTAAATACTACACCTTATTACCTGCATATTTCTTTTTACCTTCGGAGTAGTCAACGGCTCCATTCTGACCTGAAAAAACTCAAACAAACTGAAAATAAAAGAAAAGAAAAAACCCCTCCTTCTACTTACTACGAAGTTAAAGGGGTAGGTTTTTTCTTATCCATACTTGCATTTTTTAAATGAAAATATTAATTTTATGAATAAAGCTGGCAAAGCATGATAACTCATAATAAACATGTATGAAAAATATTAACTAGTTAAACACAAAGATCTTAAGATCTTAAGAAGTTAAAAAAAATATATATAGCAAGTTTTTTTTTTTTTTTCTCCTTGGATTTCTTTTATCTAAATTATCTTGAAAGTGAACACCCTTATTGGACATCATCTACATAGAGATAAAACTTACCGATCGTGAAAATACTTATTGTGTAAATCCTTGTTGTGAAAATAGTGTTCCATATCTGAAAAGGAAACAGACATGCCAGATATTGGATATAGATTTTGAAAACTCTTCAGTGTTGTCGTGATGGACATTCTTAACCTGCAAAGAAATAAAAGTTAAGTAAAAATCATCGACCACTAATTAATAAAAGACTAAAACTAACAAAAGAGAATTGATTACGGTGTTAAAAATTTATTGAAACCATAATTTATTTATAAATTCATGTTGTTGTTATAAATTCTACCGAACCAATTCCAATAACAAAACAAACTAATGAACCTTTCTGACATAGTGTAAATAACATGAAACCAGTAGAATATATATATATTAGTGACATAACTTTCCCTCTTTGTGGTTATCGAGCTAATATTTCAACGCTGTCTATAACTCAGCCTAAATAAACATAGAGTTTTATTCGTCTCTTAGTAATCCTAAATTCTTCAATATACTCTTCTCTATCCCTCCTAAAAAAAGAACTTAACCTTAAAGTACACCAACATATTACATCGGTTGTCTGTGAACCAACTTACAACACCTTTGACGCACACGCTTGTCAAGCAGAATCCTTTAGGGTCCTGTGATGATGTGATCTGGCCTAGACGAAAGTCTACTGCTCTTTTTCAGAAGGACTGGCCATATTTGATGAGTGATAGCACACCCGAATTAAGAAGTTGTGTTTAGACCATCAAAGGTATAGTTCTTAAAAATTCTTCACCTCTTATTTTCCTAAATTTTTCCTTTAAGTTGTTATTAAATTTATTACCTCATAAAATTTATTCAGCTTTAGGATTATAACGATCACAATAATAAATTGTGAACCACAAAGGATTGGATATACAAGCCCGGGGTTCAACCCATTTTTCAGTGTTGAAGGTTTACATTGGTTGAAACCCCCGTATATCCTCTCCTTTACATATATGTGTATATTCTATAATCATACATATATATATATATATATTATATATATTATATATATATATATATATATATATATATATATATATATATATATAAAATATATATATAATATATATATACATATATATATATATATTATAATCACCACCTTCTTTGCCCAAGACTAGGGGTTAGGTGCGCCACATAAAACGGAAACAGAAAAATAGTAGAAGAATATGACGCAAGTCGAAAAGAAAGCCCAGCCTTACCGCCCCCTTTATACCTTTTAGTGAGAACTTGTCGTAGTCAAAAAATCTAACTATTGCCATTATTATCGGTTTATTAGTGTAGCATTAAATGTTTAAATTTTTCTTTTATTATATATAACCTAGGAATTTTTTTTTCAAGGAGTCCGAGAGAGAGAGAGTCAGCTGCTATTACAAATTCCCGGAGTAGGGAGTCGGATAATTTTTTACGACTCTCCATCCCTGCTTTTTACAAAGAAAAAATAATTCGAATGCAATATATGACACCAAAATATGTATATAATTATATAAAAGCAATTTGTATTTACTTGAACTCCATCTAATTTTTCCATATTGGAAGGAAAATGTTCAATAACTGTGCCATCGGGCTTCTTATATTTTACTCCAATTTTCACTTCTGTAAAAAAAATAAAAAAAAATAAAAATAAAATAATAATAATAATAATATTAGTAATAATAATAAACCCCTTTTTCCCAGTACCGGGAGTGACATACACAAACACTCACCAGAAATCCGAAGCATGCATGAGCCATCTTAGGGTACAAATAAGTGGTAGCGGGACCCAAACCCAGCTACCACTGCACTCTCAGTGGCAACCATATTATTTTAAAGAAGTATTCTACTTTATGAAAAGTAGTATAAGTAGAAGGATCTAAATAATTATAACAAAAAGAAAAGAAAGTCTAGGAAGATTGATGGGACAACAATTGCAATAAAATGATGTGATAACTGCAGGGTCAGAAGAGTTTTATGGAAAAAGGTGAAATAAAAAGGCTTCGAAAGTTAAAGAAAGTGAAAAGAAAATAAACTCAGTAGTTCCATGACGAAAAGCTGCACGAGGAATTATAAATTAAGAAACAAGTTAGGAAGTCTATGAAGATGAATAGTTAAACGACAATAGGTTTAAACACCCAAAAGGTCAAAAAGGAACTTCAGAAAGTTCGAGAACAAAGAAAAAAAAACAAAAATGTGAAATGGATTGGGTTATAACTTGAGAAAATGTCAACATTTCTAAAATGCAAATCAATCTGGCTATTAAGGTGTTGTATCTACCATTTACTTTGTCTAACATTCCTATGAAGTACACGATTCAAAGACTTCCAGACTTCAGCAAACCGGTTTAATTAACATCGTTTGAGAGTTTACGTTATATGAATGATTACATTTCTGAATGAGGGTTTTCCTTTAAGAAATGCATGTTAAAGGAAATTCTTTCTAAGAGAGGCATAAATAGGATTCAATTTCAGTGAAAATGAAAACTGCATGTAAAAAAACAAACAATATAAATAATGGTAGGGAAAAATGAGTCACACCAAAGCTTTTAATTTCTGAAAAAACTTTGAAATTTTTATTCCCTCTTTTTGAGTAATCCAAATCTTCTTACATTAATTTAGTGGTTTACATGGCAAAACTCATTCATATTTATTAACCTAAAGGAAATTGTAAATAATGTAAGAAAATTAATCTTAATAATAAACTTGCCATCAAATTCATCTAAGATATCCAGTTTCGTTAAAGCTATTGCCGAAAATCCGTTTACTATGTTAGTGTGCTTAAGTAGGACTAAATCTAACCAACCACACCTCCTTTTCCTTCCCGTTGTAACTCCAAATTCACCACCTCTTTTTTGTAAAAGTTCGCCAATCTCCTATTTTATGAACAAAAAAGAAAAAAATAAAAACATTAAAAAGGAAATTGAAATCAAAAAGTAAAAAACAAAAAGCAATTCCTTTCAATAATTTACATTAAAAAAAAACAATGAAAAATAAAAAGAAATCATACAATCAAAATTCTACTATATAACTGCTACCTGAATAAAGTATAAAACTACAACAACATAGAAAAGATACATTTATTTGCTCAGTAGGAAAAGGTCCAACTCCCACACGTGTTGTATAGGCCTTTACAACCCCATAAACCTCTCCGATGTATCTTGGAGGGATGCCGAGGCCGGTGCAGGCACCTCCAACACTGCAATTACTTGACGTAACATATGGGTATGTACCTGTTAAATATATATATATATATATATTATATATATAATATATTATATATAATATATATAATATATAATTATATATATATATATATATATATATATATATATATATATATATATATATTATTATATATAATAATATATATATATATATATATATATATATATATATAATATCTTACTTTCGCGCCCCTGACCACCCTAATCAGAGTGGCCACAACCGTCGCTAAGATAACCCGCTACCGCCTCTTCCACAGAATCGCTTAGGGCAAGTAATTTTCCAGGTTGTTTTGGGATGATGGTTAGAGGGACAAACTAGGAGAGACATTGATAACAACAGTTTCCGGGGGCCTGGTTGCATTTTGTAGCAGAATATTTGAGGTAGTTTGCGTTGTGGTTGAATCTACTTTGTAGTGTTGGCCGGAGCACCGGATTTTTGCGCACCGCACACCGGAAGTCCGTGCGCCAGCACCGCACTCATACCACCCGTCATCTTTACCGCACCGCACCATTCTCCTTTGACATGCGCACCGCATACCGATATATATATATATAATATATTATATTAATATATATATATATATATAATATATATATATAATATATATAATATATATATATATATATTATATATGAATAAGAACAACTGCTACAGACTTCATCGCCAGTGTGATAGGTATTGAAAAAATAACCTCTTAAGTAATTTCACAACTGCTGGGATTGAACCTTGGCCCAAGCAGATATCCGCGTAAGTGTTTGACGACCACGCCACGAATGGACTAAAAGAAGAGCGCGAGAAATGTCCTGCAGTTAATATACCACCCACCAAATAGGAACCACGAACGCACTCTTCCCGCTAGCACTCGGGCGTAGGGTCAAACAGGGCAACCGCGCAGAAGTGAAATACCTATTAACCGGGGAATATTAGGTATGATAAGACAACTGCTACAATTCATCGCAGTGTGATAGTATTGAAAAATAACCCCTTAAGTAATTTCACTGCTGGGATTAAACCTGGGCCCTAGCAGATTGCCGCGTAAGTGGTTTTTGACGACCACGCCACGATGGACTCAAAAGAAGAGCGCGGAGAAATGTTCTGCAGTGATATAACCACCCACCAAACAGAACCAACGACGCACTCTTCCCGTCCACACTCGGGCGTAGGGGTCAAAACAGGGCCAACCGCGCAGAGTGAAATAACCTATATCCGGGGAAATATATGTATGATAAGAAACAACTGCTAAAAATTCATCGCAGTGTGATAGGTATTGAAAAATAACCCCTTAAGTAATTTCACACTTGCTGGGATTGAACCTGGGCAATAGCAGATGTCCGCGTAAGTGTTTGACGACCACGATCCACGATGGACTAAAAGAAGAGCGCGAGAAAATGCTCCTGTAGTGAATATATATATCAACCCACCCTACAGGAACCACGACGCACTCTTTACCCGTCCACACTCGGGCGTAGGGTCAAACAGGGCACCGCGCCGAGTGAAAATACCTATTAACCGGGGAATATTGTATGATTAAGACAACTGCAACAAATTCATCGCAGTGTGAAAGGTATTGTTGAAAAATAACGCCTTAAGTAATTTCACACGCTGGATTACTTGTGAAATAATTTTAAGGGGTTATTTTCAATACTATCACAATGCGATGAATTTGTAGCAGTTGTCTTATCTACTTAATATTCCCCGGTTAATAGGTATTTCACTCTGCGCGGTGCCCTGTTTTTGACCCTACGCCCGAGTGAGGACGGGAAGAGGCGTCGTGGTTCTTGTTTGGTGGGTGGTATATTCACTGCAGGAATATTCTCGCGTTCTTCTTTTTAGTCCATCGTGCGTGGTTCTCAAACACTTACGCGACATCTGCCTATGGCCCCCAGGTTCAATCCCGCAAGTGTGAATTACCTTAATGGGTTTATTTTTTCAATACCTATCACCTGCGATGAATTTTGTAGCAGTTGTACTTATCATACTAATATTCCCGTTTAATAGGTATTTCACTCTGCGCGGTGCCCTTTTGACCCTACGCCCGATGTGGGACGGGAAGAGTGCGTCGTGGTTCCCGTTTGGTGAGGTATATTCACTGCAGGAGCATTTCTCGCGCTCTTCCTTTTAGTCCATCGTGGCGTGTCGTCAAACACTTACGCGACATCTGCTATTGCCACAGGTTTCAATCCCAGCAGGTGTGAAATTAACTTAAGGGGTTTTTTCAATACTATCAACACTGCGATGAATTTGTAGCAGTTGTCTTATCATACCTAATATTCCGGTTAATAGGTATTTTACTCTGCGCGGTGCCCTGTTTGACCCTACGGCCGGGTGTGGACGGGAAGAGTGCGTCGTGGTTCCTGTTTGTTGGGAAAATATATTCATTGCAGAACATTTCTCGCGCTCTTCTTTTTGTCCACTCCATCGTGGCGTGGTCGTCAACACTTACGCGGACATCTGCTAGGGCAGGTGCAATCCCCAGCAGTGTGAAAATACTTAAGGGGTTATTTTTTCAATATATATATATATATATTTATATAATATAATATATATATATATATATATATTAATATAATATATATATATATATTATAATATAATATATATATAATATATAATATAATAATATAATACCGTATATATGAGAGGGAAGTAGCGCTTCTGAAGCGATGAGATTACCCACCAATTGGGCATATATGGAGTGTTAGAGTACATCCCATGGGCACCCCAGTACCAAATTGTTCTTCCTTTTTGTGCTCATATCCACATTCTACTTACACAGGAGTAAGCTCTCCCTTATCACACAACATAAAATACAATTAAAGACAACTCACATCTCTTAAAAAGAAAATAGAAAATGGTATAAAATGGCAGCCACGCGATTAGTCGGAGAAGCCTATAGGGGTGGCTTCCAAAAATAAGCCATTGACGGTCTCCAGTGATGGAGTTGGTGCCGTCACGGAATTGCCTGGGCCTGTTTTGAAGTACGGTCTCCTTCTTCATAAATTTTTGCCACCTTCTGGGGTCATATCCTAACTTTCGTCTTTGTTGAACATCACCTCTCCTCCTCTAAACCTCATCTCTTATTCCTAACCGAAACTTAGGTTTTGGAGCGTTCTGATTTCAAAGCTTCTAACTCTCTGTTGACTCCTACTTTTTCTTCCCTCAATTTTCAGCCAAAGGCAGTTGTTACCAATGTGGTGCAAATGATGGGTGTTTGTTCCCCTTGATCTTTGATTTGGATTTTTTGAATATTCACCTAAGGCTCAAGCTACAATAATAAATTAGAACACATTCCCTCTTCTTCACACTTTTCTTGAAATCATCATTTTTGGTTATTTCAAGTTCGCCACGACAATTGCTTTCCCTCTGATCTCAAGATAAATGTTGATGAACTTGCTAACCATTTTCTATCGAGATTCGTCGAGCAGTTAGTGCATGTTCCAACTCGGTATCTCTGATCGTCCTTTGAGATGAACCCAGACATTCTAGACCTTTTTATAACCTTTAGTTTTTTATCCTAAAATCTTATTCTTTTCCTCCTCTAGGTTCATCCTCCGATCACTCTCATATCCCTTTTTCCTGTTCTATCTCTCCAAGTCTTTTGCAGGAAAAGCACTCGCCTACGGCTGAGAAAACGTTTTTGGCACTCGGTGCAAGTAACAGGTCAAGACTTGCGCTCTTATTCTTTGATTTCCCATGGAATGACTACAGCTGCCTTGGAAAGGGTCCCTCGGAGTGTGCAAGCGCGAGTTATTGATCTTAACCTTCAACTAAACCTGGATAACCTTGGTTTACTATGCTTGTGCTCGTGCTCTAGTGCTATTAGCCACAGGGGACGCTGCCTTTAAGGATTTATTGTCATCTTCAAATTTTCAGAAACCCTTGCAACTTATATTTCATCCCAAAATCGTTAAGAAACATATTCTCCATAACACTAGAAATTCTTTTCTCAGTAAGAAAATGGGCAAATAATCTTACTGGCTCCTCTTCCTCGCGTCCTTTTTGACATTTTTTCAAAAATGTTAAGCTCTTAACTTTGCTTCAATCCCCTTGCCCTTTTTTTAAGTATTTTTCCCGTCGGCATAACTGCCGTTTAACCTTCCACTAAAGCTGAAATCTTGCTCAAACCTTTTTCTTCAATCCACCTTAGATCGAATTCCAGTGCTATTCTTCTTCTCCATCTCCCTCCAACATATTTATGCTAATATTGTAATTTCTTCAAAAGGTGTTATTTCTGCTTTTTCAGAGCTTTTTTAACACTAGAAAGCGTACGGTTCTGATGATATTCTCCTATAGTTCTCAAAAATTTGTATTTCAAACTTGCCTCTGCTTTGTATAAATTTTACCCGTCTATTAATCTTATCTACTTGGCCTTTTTCTTAACTGGAAAGGTGCTCGCTGTAACGAAAAAAGGGAAGACAATCCCAACTCTCCAACTATTGCCAAGTCTCTCTAACTTCTGTTTTTTAGAAATTTGTCGGGAAGCTGGATTGCGGTGGGATCAAAGGCCCGCACCACCCACCAGCATTCTGCTACCTAGGTCGCATGAAAATTTTGAATGCGCCACCGCACCGCACTCCGGTGCGTCGGCCTAACCCTAGTGAAAGTTTGGGTGGTAACTGCATCTTAATTTGGCTAAAAATGACTGGGTGGTTATTGGAAGGGAGTTAAATTGGGTTTTTCTGGTGTCAAATTCAGTATGTTTTTATAATTTATCACATATACTTATATATATATATATATATATATATATATATATTAAATATACTTATATATATATATATATATATATAATATTATATATATATATATATATATATAATATATTATTATATATATATATAATAATATATTATATAATATTATATAATATATATATATATATTATATATAAGTATATATATATTATATATTA
Organism: Trachelipus rathkii; assembly: GCA_015478945.1. Taxonomy (NCBI): domain Eukaryota; kingdom Metazoa; phylum Arthropoda; class Malacostraca; order Isopoda; family Trachelipodidae; genus Trachelipus; species Trachelipus rathkii. The sequence continues at coordinate 2,452 of JABUQX010019585.1, read as the reverse complement.
CATTCCCCTGGGAACCCCAAAATTGGAGATGAGGTCCGCAACATATATCAGAACAATAATTAAGTAGAACATAACGTAAGTCGAAAGGAAAGCACCTCCATACCCTCCCCTAATACACTTAAGTGAGAGCCCATTGCAGCCAAAATTCCAACATCAGACTTTTTTACAACATGATACCCCCCCCAACTATAGTAATCTCGGTCTAGTTTGGGTTCATCTCAAACCCACAACCAGTTCCCTCAACAAAACCCTGCTATTTTCCTCCTTCTTTTTCTTCTTCTTTGTAAGTGAGAGAAGATTCACTTTCTTTTTCCTTTATTAGCTTGTTTGCTGACTCAAACCACTTTTTCTTAGGTCTCCATTGGTTGATTCCCAACACACTCACCTCTAATACACCAGCTAAATTAATCAACTATCATCCATCCTTTCCCTATGACCAAAACCTTATTTTACTCCAATTTATTCTCTCATTGACGTCTTTTTTTTTACTAGTTACGTAACACACTCATTCCTCATTTTATTAATTCTTCTCACACACCCCTAAGATTATCCATCTCTGAACAGACTGCGCCTTAGATCCTACCTCTTACTCCACACCATAGTTTCACTACTATTAATGCTTTTACTAATTATTGTGTAGTGGTTGCGTTAAGCCTTTGAGTACTCCAGCAATTATGGATGAGAAAACCGGGTGCTTTAAAAACTAACGCTTGAAGCGTTCTTTTTTGGGAACGTGGATGGCTAGTGGTTAGAGCGCCCGGTCACTGTTAACTCAGCGACGCGGAGTCTCAGGTTCGAATCTCGCTGATGGAGAGTAAACTCCTGTGACTCATGGTAATGTGTGTGTGTGTGTGTGTGTGTGTGTTGTTGTGTGTGTGTATGTGTGTGTGTTATTCAATCATTGTTTTGTTTTAATTAAGTGTTTTATTAAGCTATACTACTCTTTGCTGTGTTTTCAAAAAGATGTAGTTCTGAGTCCAACTCAGACTTGTTCAAATATCTTGAAAACTATACTAGTGATGCATTTTGAATTTCATAATTTATATTTTGTTGGTTTTTATCAAAGTTAGTGCTATTTACTAAAGTGGGGGAGGGTTATGTGATGTTTAAGTACTTTTAAAACATTGTAAAATTTACGATTGCAAAAATTATAGTATTTTTAAATTTTTTATAATTTGGGTTTTACTATTGAATACATTTTTTATCTTTTGTTTGTAATGTTCCCTGTTTGTCTTTATATTATTCTGTTAGTGAAAGGCATTTTTGAGCGGTCAGGGATTTCTGTTGACTTTAACCAAACACGCGTGGCTTACACTTCTAACTGAATCTGTGGATAACCACCTCTTTAACTCTAATATTTTACACTTTCTGAGGTCAGCTAGCTAAGAAGTCACCCAGTGTCGAGCACGTTTAACATATCTAACTATATTTTAAAATTTCAAATTTTTCTTCTTAAGGGTTGAGTATGTGAATATGTAAACATAATAATCCGTAAAACACGTCTAGAAAATCTCGAAAACTTCGATTATTCATGGCTTAAAATCTTCTTCTTCTACTACAATAATTTGTGCTTCTGCTACTGTTCTCATAACAGAAAAAGGATTTTCACGCCTTTTAGAATACCTTCTAAACCATCTAACGAAATATTTGAGACCCGATGGGATGATTCTGCTGAGGTGCTCATATTTAACAGAAGGACTAATGTACAACAACAGTGGATGGTTTGAGTCCTCTTATACTGATCAAGGAGAGGGCCGAGTGCGAAACCATTAGTATTTTCAACGATGCTGGAGCCAGCTGATTTGGAGCCGAAGTTCGTAACAAAGTTATGATATCCTAACATCTTGGAGTTACTTTGACGTTTTTATGTAAACTTTAGTTCCTTCTCTACTATAATACGTGGCCTATCTTCAATCTTATTGGTAATATACTAAGCCTCATAATATTTAATAATTTCAACACTCCATCTCCAACAGCTCCTTCCAACCCTAAGCGTATCTTCCAGCACTTTAATCGGGCCGATGAAGTGATTGCTTTGACTCTGAAGATATTTCGGCTTCTGCTGATAAGGTGGGGAGCTGTAATCGTTGATGTTATAAGCAGGTTGATTAGTTTCTTCAAGTAAATTTCTTTTCTTCCTTAAAATCATGATTCGATCATGCTTGTTCTCAGGGCCATTCAGGTTAGAGATAGTGCGTATCGGGAAGCGGGAAAACCCTCGTTCTCGTTCTCCAATCACTCGCCATTTTCATTCAGCTCCAAGAATCGTTTGCAGGGACGAGCCAAGCGGATATACGTAACGCGAAAATTCGTTGACCTCCTTGGTTCTCTTATTAACAAATTTTTCTGCCTCTTGCCTGAAACGTCTCTAACTTCTGTAAATCTGCCTTTATTCTCTAAATTTCGATTCTGAAATTCTGTTGGTGCTATGTCAACTGAAAAGGCCAATCTA
>JABUQX010019584.1:27500-35353 GCA_015478945.1 Trachelipus rathkii | reverse complement strand
ATGGAAGATGGTGGTTTCCATCTTAGAAGTTGGGACTCTAATAATGATCAATTAAGAACTGTTATGGAAGAAGAGGGTAGAATAGTTCAACATCAAGAATCAGAAGATAAGGTTCTTGGATATCTTTTTAATCCTCTTACAGATAAGTTAAAACTAGCAAAATTTTCAGTAAATGCTGATGCAAATACCAAAAGATTGTTTTTATCTGCTGTGTCCAAGGTTTTTGATCCTTTAAATATCTTTTTACCCGTAACTTTAAGAGGTCGGTTATTAATTAGGAAATTATGGCAATTAGGTCTCAATTGGGATGAAAAGGTTCCCTGCTGATGTTTTAGTTTCCTGGTCTTCACTATGTTCAGATTTAAATAAATTACATAATATTAAAATTGAAAGGTGTGCTTTCTCACCTTCTCCCTCGAACTCTTTATTCGTATTTTGTGATGCTTCTTCATCTTGTTATGGTTTTGTCGTTTATAGTATAGGTCAAGGTTCTAATTTAATATTCTCAAAGGCCAAGGTGGCCCCTCTCAAATCTAGGGCTTTGCCCTCTTTAGAGTTGTTGTCTGTGTTCTTATTTTTCAAATGTATCAAATCAATATTATCAGAATTTTCTAATGTTCAGTTCAAAAACATAAGGTGTTTGTAGATGCTCAAATTGTCCTTTCATGGCTCCTATCCGGTCTGGAGTGCAAAAAAATAAAATATTTTTTAACAATAGGCCCTCAAGAAATTTATCAAATCAAAAATCAAGTTGAGCAAGAGTTACAAAGTATGGCCATTTCTTATGCTAACATCAATACTAGCTGAAAACCCCAGCAGATCTGATTACCAGAGGTGTTACAACTTCTACTTTTCTTTCAAAATTATCATTGTGGCTAAAGGGTCCTTCTTGGATTCTCCTAGATCAATCTCAATGGCCTATTAGTAAACTTAAATGTTTGTCTGAGGCCAATAAGGAAAAGACTTTGCAATGTCACACATCTGTGGTAGCTACTCAGTCTTTATTACAATTTAAAGATTACTCAAGTGTGCATAGGCTTTATAAAGTAACTTCAAAAATATTCAAATTCATTAGCAGGAGTAAAGGGTTGGATGAAGATTGTGATCAGAAAGCCCAACTCTATTGGTTGAAGATAATGCAGCAGCATTGTTTTTCTAAGGAGATATTATTTCTCAAAAATCCTAAAAAGGATGAAATTCCACTGCTGGTCAATCAACTTAACTTATTCATAGATGATAAAGGCCTAATCCGATCCAAAGGGAGAATTGCCAAGACACTTTTATATAATGATGATGTGATAAATCCATTCTTCTTGTCAAGGATCATCATCTCACTAAATTAATAATAAGAGACTTTCATTCAAGATGTCAACACTTGGGTGTTCAAACCACTATCAATTTCATCAGAGCTCATGGCTTCTGGATTACCAAGGCCAGGCAGGCTGTAAAAAATGTTTTGTCAGACTGTATAGTATGCAAAAAATTTAACAGTATACCCTTTAAATATCCAAAAATGACTAATCTTCCTCATCATAGAGTTAATTTTGTGCGTCCTTTTGAGCATACTGGCGTGGACTTTACAGGGCATCTCGTTGTAAAGATTAATGATAAGGAATTTCAAAAAATGTATCTGTTAATTTTCACCTGCCTTAATATCAGAGCTATTCATGTTGATGTCCTTCCAGATATGTCCACTGAATCCTTTTTACTTTCATTCCAACGTTTCACAAATATATATGGCATTCCATCCAATTTGTACTCAGATAATGCCAGGAATTTCAAACAAGGTGGAAATATACTGTTAGAATCTTTGTCTTCAAATATGTTCTCCGAACATATGCGTATCAATAACATCAAACATTACAAGATTCCAGTCTATTCCAGTTGGGTGGGATCAGTTTGGAAGAGAATGATACGAACAGTTAAGGGATGTCTCTATAAAACTATAGGTAAAGCAACCTTAACCTACTTTCAACTGTTAACCAGTATTTCAAATATCACCAATGTTATCAATTCAAGACCTTTAACCTATAGGTCATCAGATAATGATTTGGAAATTATTGCTCCAAATTCCTTTTTGAAGCCTTATGGCAATTCAAACCTCATATTCAATGAAGTTTCCACCCCCATATGGAAAAAACTTCCTCCCTCACAACAAGACTTAGCCATAACTCTAACTGCTCAAGGAAGAGTTTTGGAGACTTTCAGGGAATTATGGTATGAGTCTTACCTATTAAATTTGCGCCAGACTAGTAGAAATCTCTATCAGTCAGAGTGGACCAACAGAATTAAAGTTGGAGATATAGTTCTGATACACACACCTAATAAGCCTAGACCCTTCTGGCTTTTGGGCAGAGTTCTGGAAGTCATTGTTGGTGATGACAATAAGATCAGGAGTGTGTTATTAAAAAAGGGAGATGGACAAACCTGTCATTATTCTATTTGTCATCTCTACCCATTGGAGTTATCTATTACCCACTCTGTCTCCAGTGGAGAAACTGATGCTGAAGCAAGCAGTGATCTCTCCAATTCAGATGGTCAAAACAATGAAAATACAGATCAAGTTGATCCCTCAAATTCAAATTCAGTTATTCAAAGTAATGGTGATACTGCTATTGTAGATGTACAACCTTCAACTTCAGGTATAAATTCACCTCAACTTGACTCTCAACAGAATCAAATTTCTCAGCTCAATTCAGTCAAAAAAAGACCTCTTAGACAGGCTGCTGTCAAGTGTCAAGAATTCCTTCACAGGAATTTATCTGATTTGTAAAAATTTTAATTCTTTTAATTGCAATGGTTTTCATTGCAACTCTTCAGTGGGAGGATATAAAAACTATTATATACTTCCACATATATATCTTCTATTTTGCTTATTTAGTAGTTTATTTTAGGATATAAAAACTATTATATATATACTTTCACTTATGTCTCTTCTATTTATTACTTTTAGCAGAATTTATATTTTTGTCTACATGTGGTATCCATTTTTTCACTAAATTTCACTAAAAAATCACAATGTCTTGCGACAATTGTGGACTCACTTCTAATTCAAAAGCGGTACTATTTAGTCGTGTTTGTGTAATCAAATTTAAAAATCAAAATGTAAAAGGGTATAGAGGTAAATTTCTTCATTTCTTTTCAAATATTTTTACTATCAACCTATCTCTATTCTCTTTACCTTCTCACCAATCAAATTTACCCTAACTAAGATTTTAAGAAGTGCTAGGTTACAAAAGCCAAGAGGCAGAGTTATCTAAGGACTATCAAAATCTTATTCAAGGAGCAAAAAAATTCTTTGAAAACAACAAATTCAGGTAAGGCTAATGTAGATTCACAATTATACTTATATATCATTTTTTAAAACCTTATAGTTGGACTACTGTTAGGCCTACCATATAAATAAATAAAAAAAAAAAAATAAAAAAAAAAAAAAAATAATAATTAATAATTATTAATTAAATTTTTATATATCCCTGGCCTAGGCTAAGCTAGATATAAGCTTTTTCAAATTTTTAGTTATCCAGCTTCCATATTAAGGTGTAAAACTGTTGGATTCATTTTCGGGTTAACTAGTTGTTAAAAATTTTAACTTGTTTTAAAGATATTAGTTTATTTGGTTTTAGGTCTTTAAACGAATTTTAATAACTGTATGTAAATTGAAGGTACAAGGTAGTAAATTTGATAATAATTTAAAGTATGTATGCTCTGTGTGATAACTGTGGGACTGTGAGAGGTGAATATGTGAATAACTGCCCTGCTTGTGTTGTGAATGCAGAGAATGTGTTGCTAAGGAAGAAGATTGCAAGACTGAGTGAAGATATGAATGAATTGAAAGAAGTTGTATTTGAGTTGAGAAAGGAGGGAAGTGTCAAGAAAAAAGTTAGTAGGGATGTCGAGGCGAGGAAGGGAGCGGATATAGGGGTGACAGGAATTAGTGATTCACCTAGGCAGGAAGATTGAGGGGGAAAAAGGATATAGTAGTTGAAATAGGTCTGCAGATGAATATAGAGTTGTAGGAATTAGAAAAATTAATAGTTTAAAGATTGAAGGATCTCGGAAAGTCAATTGCAAGCCTGTGTCCTTGCATGTAAAGCAGGTTCGGACTGTCTTTCCAGATGGGGGAGGATCAGAATGAGTGGCCATGGTAAGTTGTAGTTTCTAAAAGGGAAGCTGGATAAATTGCTAATTGAGACTCTATGAATATCGATCCTAGATATGGACTTTTCAAAGTAATGAATTAATAAAGTAAACGATTGAGAGTATTGTTTTATCCAGGTGCAGAGTGGAGTGATATCGGTGGATAGGATAGAATAGAGAGATTGATTCTACAAAATGTTGATTCAGATTGTTGATTGTGCATGTGGGTACAAATGATAATAGGAAATAGAAGGTCGATAGAATTAATAGCAGATTATAGGAGATGATTCAGAAGATGAAAGCTAGTGGAAAAAGGTGCATGATTTCGGGGATTTTACCTAGGTTAGGTGCAAGGTCAGGAATGGGGAGTAGGGCTTTAGGTGTAAATGAAAAGGATTAGGAATTTATGTTTTTCAGAAAATATTAGGTTTTTTGATTTGTGGAGAAAATTTCTGGATAAGGATCTTTTTGCAGGCAGATGGAAGTTCACTTGAGTCGTAAAGGTGTTGGGCTTTTCAGCACCAGTTTGGAGACTTGTTTAGCAAAAACACTAGGTAAAGTTGGGGTGGTGGGCTAAATCTGGATACGAATAATAGCAATGGTAACGGTAATAGTGGTGATATAAATAAAACTAGTGTTACAGGCTCAAATAAGGATGATAGCAATAAAAATAACAGCATTTCGAATATAAAATGCTTTTACACAAATGCTCATAGCCTTTAGAAATAAAAAAGATGAGCATGATTAGTTATCACCATAAATAGAATCCTTGACATTATTTGCATAACTGAGGCATGGTTTAATGAAGAATTATATGGAGGACCTCCGTTCAAGGAATATGAAAAGACGGAATATTCACTTTATTTAATACCAGCGTTAGAGGAAAGAAGGGTGGGGGTGTGGCGCTTTTATAAATTAAAAGGCAAATATTCAATCTGTATTAATGACTGACTTTAAAACTAATCATGATATTGAATCGGTATGGGTAGAATCCTTCATGTTTAAATAAATCATATAGAATAGGGACATTTTATAGACCTCCTGCCAGAGTCAAGAATTAGACTCAGAAATTGAAAGAAATTGAGGCAGCATGCCACAGTAAAGAAAAGGTATAGTCAAAATGGGTGATTTTAATTTTCCTGGCATTAAATGGGATTCCCCTTGTCTAATATACAGACCATAGTCAGTTCCAGTATTTATAAATTGTATACTAGATAACTTTTTGAGCCAAGTGGCCCATGAACCTACCAGACATGCGGCAGTAGTAGACAATATTAATCAACGATGAAAGCATGGTGGATGAGGTTGAGTTGAGGAGGATTTAAGAATTAGTGACCATAATATAATTAGATTTAACATGAATGTGATATCTGGGCCCAAATTGCAAGTTAATAAGGAAAGGATCTTAGATTTCTGAAATGGTCATTTTACCAAATTACGAAACATGCTTAGTAAAACTTCATGGTAAAAGTTTAAAGACCAAACTGTTTTATCATGTGGGAACACTTTAAGCAAATCTTTATGAATATTCAGTCGATATGTTTTAAAGATATACCCATTAGGGTGGCGAAGAGAAAACCTATTTGGTGGAATAGAGAGATAAGAGAGAAAATCGATGGAAAGCATAGATGTTTTAAAATTATTCAAGGGTAGTAATAGGGAAGATGATTTAGAAAAATATAGGAAAAATAGAAACGAATTTAACCAGTCAATAAGGAAGGCAAAGAGAGTGATGGAAATTAATTTAGCAAAGAATAGTAATAGGACCCGAAAAATTTTTTTATCTTTTATAAATTTAAAAGTAAGAATTAGGACAATTGGTCCAATTAAAATTGATTAAAATTTAGTGAGTTCAGATTAAGGAGTTGTGGTCAACATTTCAATGCTTATTTTGCTTCAGTGTTTTACAGAGGGAAGAATATATAATAGTTCAGAAACTAAAAGGTTTTTTTTTCCTGTTAAAAACAGACTTACAGAATTTGAATTTGACGTAAAAGATATAAAACGTTTATTAGACCATATTGATCCAGGTAAAGCTGCAGGGCCTGATGGGATATATGGTAGAATTCTGAAAGAGGGTAGTATCAGCATTGCAAAGGCACTGTATTTGATTTTTAAGCGATCTATAACATTTGGTAAGGTACCAGATTGACTGGAAAACAAGATATGTTGTGTCTATTTATTAAGAAAGGTAGTAAGGAAGATTTTGGGAAAATTATAGGCCAGTTAGCTTAACTTCTCTGGTTGTAAAGGTTCTGGAAAAGTTACTGAAAGGGTCATATAGAGAAATATTTAGAAGATAACAAGGTATTGTATGACTCCCAGCACGGTTTCAGAAAGGGTAGGTCGTGTCAGACAAACCTTTTAAAATTTATGGAATACATTACTGGCTGCATTGACCGAGGATGATCCAGTTGATATCTGGATATTTAGACTTTAGTAAAGCTTTTGATAAGGTTCCCCCACATAGGCTGATGAAAAAAGTTATTGCAATGTGGTATAGGTGGAGTTGTTAAATGGTTGGATTAAAGAGTGGTTGGGAAATAGAAAAAACAGTGTGTACAACTAAATAGGAATAAATCATCATGGGAAAATAGTGAAGAGTGGTGTGCCACACACGGGGTTCAGTGCTGGGGCCACTATTGTTTCATATATATAAATGATTTAGACCAGGGACTCAAAATGCCAGGTTTCTAAGTTTGCAGATGATACTAAAAGTGCCCACCTCAGTTAGGAATAGTGAAGGATGCATAAAGATTCAAAATGATCTGATAAACTTCTTGGTGGGCAGATAAGTGGCAAATGAATTTTAAATTAGTAAAAAGTGTAAGGTTCTTCACCTAGGTTACTCAAATAAAAGTTTTAACTACGGGATTATGAAATGGGGATTGCTTGAGTCCCGTGGACGCAAGAAAGAGATTTAGGTGTTGATTATAAGCAAGTAAAATTTGAAAGTAGCTATCAGTGTTTGGAAGCTAGAAATAAAGCTAATAAGATGCTGGGGCATAATAAATCGCAAATGTTGTTTTACAGAGCAGGAAGTATAAGTAAGGACTGTATAAATAGCTATGTTAGGACCAAGTAATAGAGTATTGGTGCACAAGTTTTGTGACCCCTTATTTTAAAGAAAAGACTTAGTATGCTAGAGAGAGTGCAACGTAGAGCAACAGGATGATTTCTGGGTTTTGAAGGGTAAGAGCTATGAGGAAAGGCCTGAAGGAGTTAGGATGTTTTCTGTAGATAGGCGATTTCTCAGAGGGGACATGATACAAGTCTACAAAATTATTACCATCTATTGAAAATACAGAGACCAATAAAATTTTCATAGTAGAGCATTGACAGGTGACCAGGGGGCATAATAAAAAAAAATTAAAAAGAAAGCATGCCATCTTTGATATAAGAAAGCATGCATTTAGTAATAGGGTTGTTAAATTTTTGGATATGATCTTGCAGAGGAGGTGTTGAGTGTGACTCGCATTGTAACATTTAAGAGGGTTAGATTTGTTTATGGATAGGTTGGGTATCATTAATATATTGACGACGCCAAATTGGGCGGGTTTTTAGTTTAAAAGCGTTATTAATGTTAGATGCATGGTGTGACCATAACTTAGGTTACTTAATGCATGTGGTGGTTTTTGGGTATCAATATATATATATTATACTATATATAGTATATATATATATAATATATATTAATATATATTATATTTATA
>JABUQX010019584.1:17500-22500 GCA_015478945.1 Trachelipus rathkii | reverse complement strand
CTTAACTGTAGATCAACAACAAAAAGCTAATCTTGCACTTTGCAACGTGGTCATTTGTATTAAAAGGTTGCAGAAAGTTCAAGAAGAAAATGTTACATCTGAACATATTGTAAGGGATGAAACTACAAACCTATCCTTCCATTACTACCTTCTCAAAGTCATTGTCAAAAAGCTCAGAAGATGAGTATAAAGCTTCTAGATATTGAAGGAAGCTTAGTCGAAAGCGTCGACTGCTCTACATCCAAAGCAAGTTAGCGTTGAAACGGCTTTTCTGCTCTCAGCATTATGAAATCAGACCTAAGAGAAAAATGAAGGAGGACCTGGAGATGCTATTATATATATATATATATATATATATATATATATATATAATATATATATAATATATAAATATATATATATATATATATATATATATATAGATTATATATATATATATACTACAGCAGAATATCTGAAGACATATTACATATATATTATATATATATATATATATATATATATATATATATATTATATATATATATATATATATATATATATATATATATATATAATTTAATATATAATATAGATATATAATATATATATATATATATATATATATATAATAAAAGCGTGAACTTCAAAAAAATATTTCTCTTACTCTGAAAAAGCTCAAAAACATTACTTTTTCAATTCTACAGGAGAAGAAGAGCCTAACACGAAACTAGCTTTAAAGTGTTCATCATAGCTTCACAATATAACCGAAGGAAGTTATCAATCATTTTTGTTGTTGAGAGATTGTATTAAGAATTTTATTTGTAGAAAATGATATTTTGGTTGCCTCATTTTCAAATGATATCCTTCTTCGACCTTTTCTATCTTACACTTGCTTTCTGACTGGGTCAAAGATTCAGGCCCTCCTAAAAAAATGGACATAAAGATCTTAATTGTGGCCATCTAATTTCATTAGGAAAAGAAACAAAATGTAGCTTTTTCTGACCACTGAAAACGTCGTTTTCGAGTGTTTTTCTTTGTATGTAGTCATTCTTTCAGAAATTTGCATTTTTTTCACAACCTATATTTTTGACAAATGCTCCTTTCAACTTTTACAATTTATTCGAAATACTTCATACTTGAAATTGATACTTTGATGGGTTCCATACCTACAAAAATGAACGAAATAGTTTGATTTTTTAAAATTGTGCTCAGGATCTATTAAAAAAACAAAAACCCACTTCATTGTTGTAAAATGAAAAACTGCGATAACTTTTTTTTTCTGCCATGCGATCTGGATGAAATTGTCAGAGCCAAATGCAGTCTTGGGAGATGCACAATTTTATACTTAGATAATTTCTTTGTATAAATTGCAGTAGTTTTGGGATGTCTTAACGAACACCTGACACCGAAGCACATAACAATTGTTTAGCGAGAATATTCAGTTACTATCATGTATCTTTAAAAATGTTCTGCTCTTCTTACCTATCCATAACTCACCGGTCTCAATAAATGTAATCACGAATCGTGTTTACGACTCGCAACGCTTCAGCATCTCTGACTCCTTCCACCTGGTCAAGTCAAGCGAATGTGCCATGCTCACATTGATATCGCACGTATCCTCTTTAAAAAAGATGTAATCTGCCCTCGAGGACACACCCGGCCATAAACAAGCCCTAAAAAAAATTGATGTGATCGGACAACCAGTTTAGAAAAAAAAATAATCAGAAAGAGAGAAAAAAAAGACGAGATTGATCAACTATGATACCCAATAATGAAATTCACTTTCCGAAAAATATGGTTTTTTTGCTTTTTTTTGTGGTTTTCTGTTTCTTTTTTTTTTTTTTTTGTTTTTTTTTTTTTTTTGTTTTTGGTTTTTTTTTTTTTTTTTTTTTTTTGTTTTGGTTACTTTTCTTCTTTTTTCGTTTTTACTGGTCTTTTTTGGTTTGGAAGACTCTTTAGATGCATAACGCCTTAGTCTGGTTGTATTTTTTGTGTACTTATACCTATCAACATCAAAATGTCGAAGCTAAATAGGGTCAAGTCGGTCGAAAGGATGTGATCGAAGGGCTCTATTACTGGGCACCTTTTATAAATATTTTTCGTTATAAAATTTATAAAAAAAAAAAAAGCTATTTAAAAATTTTTCCAAACGAGTATATTCGCACTACATTATCTCCGAAATTGTAAATTGCCTGTTGATGACAAACGTAAAGAAATCCTACAAAAAATCTGAAAGATTTTAATACTTGAGCAATTTTTGCATCTTTTGTTCTGGTATTTGTTCACTATTTAGTTGTTGAATGTGTCTATGTTATTAAAAAAAGACCACACCACAAGCAAGAACGGCTGTAGGATTTTAGGGAAATATGGTCTATCCGGTTGTTTATGTCCCCTGACGAGTCTTGGCAATCAGCCACATCGATGAAAATAAGAACCTATAGTTAATAGAAGAAACACACAAACGAATCAATAAAACTATTTCTCATTTCACTGGCGATCATGAGCGGTAAGGGATGAGGCGTTGCTAAGGAGATAGACTGATTTTTAATCTACCAGATGGCCCCATGAACTCGGTGACCTAACTTATGCGTAGGAATGTGGGTATAGTAGTTTGATCAGTAACCATTCCAAATAAGAAATTCGAAAAATAGATTTTTTTAGAAGTTTTTAACCGGAGGACCAGATCGGCTCGGGTCGGCGCAGCCAAAATGTCAAAAAATGAACAGTAGGGGTTTCTTCTGGCAGAGATAAGGAAATTTGAGTGGGAACAAAAGAAATCCGAGGGAAGAGCATGATACAGAGACAACAGTAACACAGAAAAAAACACTATCGGAAAACGACGGTTAGTGGAGGAGTTCAGAAAAAAGAGGAAAGCTACCAAGTTTGCTTCTGTCTCTATCGATTGCAAGAGTGAAGTTGGCGCCAAAAAGGGATTATATAATTTTATTGGTCGCTGTAATTCCGGTCCATCCTTGGGTGAAAATTGCCATGGTGGGCGGCCTCAGCCCGGAAGCAAAATAGATATAGGACGCGGGTGCCCCTGCGCCCTTGGTGCCATGGCTTTAGGTTGAAAGTACAGTAATGGGAGTATTTATAGGTTTCGATGAGTAGGGGTATAATAATACTATACCTAACTCTGGTAAAATCTTATAGTATATATGCTCGATATATTATTAGCTATAGGTAGGTTATAGGTGACTATAGAGGGATAGGGAAGATGAGAGGAGTAAGAGCTATAGGATATATAGGTATAGATCTACGCAGGTATATATTATAGAGTAGTATATATTATATAACTAATATATAGTATTTATAAGGAGTAGATATATATATATATAGTTTATAGTTGTAGCTCGTGCTGTGAGGTTGCTTCGTGTGATAATAGTATAGGGTATTAAGTAGTATATATCGTAATACTAGTATATATATATAGTAATATAAGTTAATATATATATATAGGGAGATATATAGGGGGGATATATATATATAGATATTATCGGTAGATATTATATTATTATATATATAATGCCTATCAAAACGCCCCCAAAAAAAAAAATTCTGGCTTACGCGAATGGGCGTTCGGCGCCGCGGTATATAGTAAGATAGGTATTATCTATAGAATGACATTAGGGTACGTGCGTAATAATATTATATATGTAACGAGTATAGGATTAGGGTACTATAGTGATATATATAACTTAACGATAGCACTATATAATATATAAATATAATAGGATAATATGATAAGGTATAGGAGTAGAATAGTTATACTAAAAGTAGCGTATATAATATATATCCCAGCGCGTAGATCTTCGCCATTGATACAGGGCTGCCAACCAACAGACGACTATCACCCCATCCTTTTCACGGATATACCAAAACCATCGCAACGTGTTACTTTCATGATTCTCTCATTTATCCTTTCTTGCACACTACACAGAACCTCTCGTAATTACGTTCGATTCCTTATTTCTTTCTCACACCTAACGACGTCCCCTAAGATTTTCCATCTGAACATATTTGTACTTTAGGAATCTTATAGACCTCTTGAATCCAGACCGATAGGGTCTCGGAGAGCGTACTAGGTAGGGGGGATTAACACAGAGGTAAGCAAAATTACGCGGCGTCAATAGTAGTAGTATATTATTTATAAATACGTAGTAGGGGATATATGTATAATTATAAAATGGAGTGTATATAGATAGTATATAGTGTAGTTATATATAGTAATATATATACTATATAATATATATTATATATATATATATAATAGATATATACATATATAGGGGGTATATACAATTATATATATACGTTTGCATATAGTATAATTTCCAGCGGGGGAGACCAGGTAGGTGGAGGTTGAGTCGGAGATGGTTGGGGAGTCGGTGATAATAGGAGGATGAATGGTTACAGAAAGTAGGTCGAAGTCGGTAATTTCAAAAGGGGTGAGTTCGAGAATCAGTGGCCAGTCGGAGTCGTGGGAGTCGATCGAGTCGGAAGTAATACGGTAATTTTTAATGATGGCGCGGAGTCGGATAGTCGAATTTTTGCGCAAAGAAGAGGAGGTGGGTTGTGGGATCGGGTCCGAAGTCGGGATCGGAGTGGTGGGTAGGATTGGGTGGAAAAGATGGGGATCGGAGTCGGGCGGGTAAGGAAGTAGTCATCGGGAGAGGAGGCTCGGTTCGAGTCGGAGCTCGGGAAAAATTTTTGGAGACCGATCTCCACAACCCTGAACGAAACTGAAGATTTCAAACATTATTTTAATCTCTATAATAAAACTTCATTCGATGCATGAAATTGAAGATAGTGGATTAATTCAAGAGAAAGCCGTGTGGAAGAATTCTTAAGAAATTGACAGTGCGCTTTCGAGTGAAATTGAAGAGTAGTGGATTAATTCAAGAGTAAGCCGTGTGGAAGAATTCTTAAGAAATTGACAGGCCTTTAAGCGTACCTGGAGAGCAAGTAAGTAATGAAAACTGAATGTGGTATGTAATACAAAACCGTAAAAGAGCATA
>JABUQX010019584.1:0-12500 GCA_015478945.1 Trachelipus rathkii | reverse complement strand
AAGTGAAAACACAGGGAACTAAGAAGACAACTGTAAAGGCTATACACCCTGTGAAAGAGTAAAAGAGAAAGGTACGGAGGAGGAGAGAGAAGTCACCCAGAGATACGATCTTAAGATGGGTTGGGATGCATATATGAGAGAGAATAAAAGTATATAAGGAACGCGACGACAGACGAATTTGTATTTTAGCTCCTTTATTTTACAAGTTTTAAGGTAAGAGAATATAGGCATATAGGCAGAACAAATCTCAGGAGCCATCCGAAATTTAGTAATAAATGGATTGACAGAATTAAGCTAGAAGATTGTTTAGTGTTTGAAGCGAAGTTTGACGAGCGCTAGCAAAAGACATTTTTATTTCCACATAGGCTATGATTGGTGCGTAATCACAGTGTGAGTCACCGAACGGTGTATCATATTAGGGTAGATAGATAGTTTATAAGGCCTCACGGCTAGTTGTGGTGCTTAGTCTCTCGCAAAGTGAACTACATTACAGACTTACAGATTGTGCAAATCGTATTATCGCGTGAGAACAAATGTGAATTAATTATCGTTTATATAGAACATTTAGCAATATGGTAGATTCCAGGTAAAGCTAGCAGGGCCTGATGGATAGTATGTTCAGAATTCTGAAAGAGGGTAGTATCAGCATTGCAAGCACTGTATTTGATTTTTTAAGCGATCTATAACATTTGGTGAGGTACAGATGGACTGGAAAAACAGCATAATGTTGTGTCTATGGGGGTTTAATTCAACAGAGAGGAGTGGAGAGGATAGTATATGAACGATCCTCTCGCGAGAATTATAATAGGCGACTCAGTCTTCTACAGCTTCTGAGCATCTCTGGAGTGTATACAGGTTCTGGAGAAAAAACTCTACATGGCAAAGTCTTAGAATCCATGTAGATATAATATATATAAGAAAAGTAAATCTATAGAGTCGGAAGAAGGAGGATGTATATAGCTCTGCTCTCAGCACACTTACTTTACTAAACAAGAGTGTACAGCTCCCACCTTATACGGTGCATAGAATCTCCGACACGCGATCAATTAGTGTGTTATATCTCATGTTTCATCTAACGCGGAATGGGAATAAGCCTCAGAGACGGAGTAAGAAGAGAGCGAACGCCCACTTCTCTTCAATTGGCCAGAATTCATTTATTAGTTGCCTAAATAGAAAAAAGCGCGGTGGGATTATATATGGAATTACTTATTAACTGTGTGTCGTTGACAGTAGGGAGGCACTGTGCTAAGTTGGATATTATATAAGACTTATAGTAAAGCTTTTATTGTATGTAGGGTTATCCCACACATAAGGCTGATATGTGAAAAAGTTATAATTGGCAATGTGGTATTAGGGATTGAGTAAAGTGTAATATACATATTGTTTGATAATCAAATAGTGGTTGCGAAAAGAAATATACAGTTGATGTATAAATTCATAAATATATAGGTGAAATAATATCAATCTAATGGAATAAATAGTGAAGAGTTGGTGTGATCACCCACAGATATATATTAAGAATAATAGTATATTAATATATAGTAGTATCTCAGATGCTGTTGGAGCTCACACTAGTATGTTCCTCATATATATAAATGAATTTGATAGACCAGTGATGATGAACTATATAAATGTCATAGGATTATCTCTCAGTATAAGCATCTCAGTAACATATGTGCTACAAAGTTAGAAATAAGTGAAGGATGCATAAAGATTCAAAATGATCTTTTTGACTCAAAATTTCACTAATCGTCCCGCGATGGGCAGATAGAGGGATGACAAAGAATATAATGGTGTTAATAAGCTCACCAAAAGAGATATATAATATTTCATATCTAGGTTTACTCAATTATGACAATATATTTAATATAATGTGTATAGGATGAACTATGCGGCATTCATTAGCGCTTGAGTCATTGTATCCAAAAAGAGTATTAGGATGTCTCGAGGTGGGTGATAAGCAGTAATTTGAAATATATGCCTCGAATTCATTGTAATGAGAGAGCTGAGGAAATAAAGCTAATAACATGCGTGTGAGAAGCTTATGTAGGATAGGCGGAGAGGTCGCAATTAGCGGTAGTGGTGTGTTACAATGATCTACAGAGGACCATCAGTAATATACGTAAACTGTATAATAGTATGTTATGCGTAATAGAGTATTTGTTTTAGCAACCAAGTTATTGTGAACCCCTTATTTTAAAAGTGAGACAAGTAACTGTTAGATATGCTTAGTGAAAGAGTGCAAACATAAGCATACTAAGGATTGATTCTGAGTTATTAGAGTGGAGTTAGGAGTGCATATGAGATTAAAGGCGTGAAGGGTTATTATTAAGGAATGTTTTCTCATGTGAAAGGCGATTCTCAGAGGGACATGATACAAGTGTCTACAGAAAAGTTACATCTATTGAAAGTACAGAGACCAATAAATTTTTCACAGTAGAACATGGACAGGTGACCAGGGGGCGAATAATAGAAAATTAAAAAAGAAAGCATGCCATCTTGGTATAAGAAAGCATTGCATTTAGTAATAGGGTTTGTTAAATTTTGGATGGATTTGCCACAGGAGAGGTTGTTGAGTGTGACTTTATTGCAACATTTAAGAAAGGGTGTAGGATTTGTTAGGATAGGTTGGGTATCATATAATATATATGACGATCGCCCAAATTGGCGGGTTTTTAGTTAAAGCAGTTATTAGATGTTAGATGGGCATGTGGCTTGACCATACAACTTTAGTGATATTAATGCTTAATATGTAGGATTGTTTGGGTATCATATATATAATATAATATATTATTATATATGATATTATATAATAAATTATATTAATAATAATAATATAAACTACTATATCAGATATATATTATATATATATATATATATAACTTAGAATTAATATATAATATATTATAATATATATATAATATATTTAATAATATTATTAATATATTATATATATATATATATATATATTATAGTATATTAATATATATAATATTATTAGTAATATTATATATATATATATATATAAATATATATTAATATATAATATATTATATATAGATAATATATATATATATTATATATAATATATATATAATTATATTTAATATAATATATATAATTATATACAGTATATATATGATAATTATATATATTATATATATATATATATAATATTATATATATTATTATATATAATAATATATATATTAATATTATAATAATTAATATTAATAAAATTATTAAATATATATTTATATTTTAATGTATAATAGTAAGTTAGTATTAGTTATATATATAATATTATATTATATATATATATATGTATATATATATAATTATATTAAATATATATATATATTATTAATATAATATATATTTTATATGTAGTTGTGTGGTGGTTATATATATATATATATATTTATATATATTATATATATCTATTATATATTATAATATTAATATATACTATATATATATATAAATATAGTTGCTTTGGTACTGTTCTGTCTGGAGTGTGATTGCTGAGTAAGTTAAATTAATAGCTGAAGGGAATGAGAGTGCATAATATAAGAAAGTAGATATGCATTAGTGTAGTCCTCTAGCACGATGTATGACAGAAGACTATGATAATAAGTATTTCAGTCAGAGTAGATTATGATGCAGCATAGTTCTATATTACGATTTATGGTTCTGCATGAAGAGATGTGCTCATATAGTATTTGATAGACTCTTACAAGGCCAAATTATTAATTATAAGAACTCAGCGAAACACATATAGTATCACAATCTTTATATCATTTATCTATTCAGACACCTTTCTTCAGATGTGCACAAAGTCTATATGACAAATATGACTCAGAATTTAAATATACTTTTATTAAGGCTCAGAGACTCTATAATTCTTGATTTAATCGTTAGTTGAGATAGAGTGTGCTGAACGACTATTACACAAATTTTTTATTCCAAGTTATCTTATATAAAGCAGAATTTACTTATGTTTATATAGACTCAATTAACGACGTCACTGAGAAATTAATCTTCTTCGTGATGAAGACTAATAGCAACCTCTTAACAACTATAGTAATCACAGTCAAATTCATGTAGTGTTCTATCTATATATGAACTCTACAGAATATTATTATGATCTTAAATTTATAGAACATTCGTAGCTCGTGTGTGTCTCAGTAAAATAGATATCTATTTCGGCATCTATTTTATTTCAAGAGTGAAAAGCTTCTTTGTGTTTAGGTTATCTCTCGTTTTGCGTTGAGGAAATATAGAGTGCAAGTCAACTATATTATTATCACTTCGCAAAGGGCTTCAATAGGTGCTGGAACCCCCGTTACTGCTAATTTAAATACATACTGCGCCCTGCGTGAACACTCTTACAATCGATAGAGGAAACTGATACCAAACTATTACATTCTACTGCTCATTATAATTAGAAACCAAGCGGTCCACATGCCATCTGCTACACTGAAGGATATCTATCTTGGAGAGTGAAGCTCGAGAATATATCAAACCAGAATTATGAGTAATTAATAATATGTTAATTATTTTTAATATTAATTATTTTATTTAATAAGTTGCGGTATGCTCGTGAATTGCGGTAGTATGTAAATTTTGCTTTAATATAAATATATAGCGTCGCCAGCCATAATTCGCTCAAATCTTACTAATTTTCAAAAATTTAATATTGCGGGCGCAATCGTCAAACCGCAACAGGATATATTAGATAATTTGTCATATTATATATAATCGGCAATTTACGGCTCACCGCAACCTAATTTTGGCGTCACGTCACAATGAGCTTCATACACTGGTATAATATATATATCTCTAATTATAATAACTACAATGAGCTACAGTAGGTGAGTGAAATAAATAATAACATTTATTTAAAAACAATCAATGTAAAATGAAAATAATAAAAAATTAAATTAAATAAAAAAAAACATTATTTTATTATAAATATATATGATATTAATGATAGAGAAAGTTGATTCCTATTTTAAGGAAGTACCTATTTTATTGGTACTCGTTAAAATTAAATAGATCTATTCTAATAAATTATTAGCTATTTTTTATTATAAACTAAAAGTAATACGCCCAAAGGTTTATTATTTACCGCTACCGATAGGCAGGTGATCGAGTGGAGCTTTACTCGGCCTTCCGTGAGATAACTACGGTGAGTAGTAACTAATTCCTACCCCTCCGTGATGAAGGGTCTCCGTAATACACCCACCGCTCTTTGGTTATGTTATAGGGTGTCGCGGGTGGTTCACCTTCGCCCCTCCCCTACGGGGTTATATATATAGGAAAACGTCCCCCACCCTGTAGTTTCCCCAGTGCGGCTCGAGAGCCCCTTACATTGCCGTGTAATACCAAAATACAATAAATCTTGAAATATATATTAATATATATATGTAATACTATGTCCAGCTTCCACCCTCCCAAAATAAAAAATATGAGCAATTTTTTGAGTTTAATTTTTTTATTATTTTATTACATTTTATCATTCAATTATCCTGATGATGAGAAACGTTATTTCTCGAAATGTTATATTCACTTTTCCACTGTAGTATATGATAGTTTTCGAGTTAATTTTATTTGTTATTTATTTTTATATTATTTATTTTATTTTTATTATAAACTTAATATTTACCTCTGTAATAATTTTGTCACAGTTATTCTACAATATTACTAATGATGTATTCCTTTTCCTTGTAACTATTGTAGTTACTGGATAAGTATAATGATTAAAATAAAACTAAACTAGGGGGTACTCTTTCATATATATAATATATAAAATGTTAAATATATATCAGTGAGAGTATATATAGCTATAGTGGATAGTAGAGTATCAAGTGATAGCGTAAAATAAAATGAAAAGTAGCTCAAAAAGTATAGTAGTAATAATGGTTGTAGAAAAGCTGTAATACTAGTAGAAAAATTTTGAATCGTAGCGGATTATAAAGATAGTATATTCTGTATAAAAGAGGTATAATAATAAAAAAAGTGAAAGGAGGAAAGAGGTAAGTTATTAGTAGGTTAAGAGTGAATTATAAGGAGGAGATGGGATATATTGGATAGTATAGAGGATATAGTATAGATTATAGGGTGATATAGAGAATGAGGGGAGTATTTTTAGTAGTGAAGACTGTGAAATATGAATAGGGGAGGCTAGGCTATATAGTGGATAGGTTGAGAGGAAGATTAATATTGCAAGAAGTAGTTAGAGGAGGGAAATTGATAATAAGTAGTATAGGGAGGGTATAGTAGTATGAGTAATTGTAAATTATCAATATAAATGGAGGTAATAATTTATAATTTAGGAGCTATAGTTGAAATAAAGTGAGAAAAATAAGGGAAGTCTGCAGGCTTGTAATGAGGGTGAGAATATGGAAAATATGTGTTTGCAGTAAAGGTGGTTAAAGGTGATGAGTGTGTAAGGAGATGTTGTATAGGTTATATAACAATAGTGTTGGAGGAGTGGATAAATAATATATATATATAGGTACTACTAGTAGGATTTAGGGAGGTATAATGTGATTGTTTAGGTTCCCCTAGTGATCATATTATATAATAAGTAGATAAAGTATATATAGATAAGGATATGTGTATAAATAGTGGGTAAATTAAAGTATATTTATAATATATGTCTTTATATATCAATGTTTTGAATTCAAGCGAATAAAAAGAACAAGTGTAAAAAAAGAATATATTTGTGAGTGTGTACCGAAGTAGCGTGAGAAAGATTGAGCTTTTATATAAAAACATGAATGTCTTGAGGACACAAGAATGTGGAAAGAGAGGCCAAGAACAAGGTAAGATTTAGGTAATGGAGAAGGGTGTGGGAACCATAAGTAGTTCACACTAAAAGATGTACTGTATTTAATATAGTAGTAAAAGTTAATTAGATAGAGAAAAGGAATATAATAATAGTGTTATAATGTAGATGTTATTTTAGAATTATAGTATGAAAAGTATATTATATTAGAGTGTAGAATTAAATTATGTAGTGAGAAATGTTGGAGGGTTATGGATGTAAAATGTTATATATATATATATATATATTATATATATATATAATATATAATATATATTATATATATATATATAGTTATATAGTTATATAGTTATATATATATATATATATTATATATATATATATACATATATGTTTTTAAATATAGGGCCTATATTATACAGTATTATTTATATATTTATATGGTAATTATATATATATATATATATATAATTATATATATATAATGTTATATATATATATATATATATTATATTATAATATATATATATATATATATATATATATATATTATATATATATAATATATATATATTACTATATATATATATATATATCCATTAGTTTTGACTAAGCCAAATTGGTGGATTTGTAGTTACAACAATTTGACAGCCCTAGGTTGCTTTGTGGGATTTGCATGAGCATATTTGGTTAGTGGGTTGACTGGGACAGTCTCGATAGGCCCATGTGGCTTCTTACTGTCTCTATATTCTTAATGTCTTAATGTCTTAATGTCTTAATGTTGATTTGATGAATGTTTCATTCATGAAATTAGCTTTAAATCTAATTTCTTCCAAATCGATAAATTCCGGTTCTAACCTTTAAGGGTTAAAAAAAAAGTCTTTGTTCCTGTTCAAAGTCGCGGCTAAAGTCGCGAAAAATTGGCTGTGTCCACTTTGATTAGTCTGACTTTTGGCCAAAACGTATGCGACTTTGCGACTGTTTTTTCAACTTCTTCGAACTTCATGTGCGACAAAGTCAAGTCGCAACTCGGTGTCGCAACGCCCAGCTCTGGTAATGGACCCATCTATGCATATTTCAAGTTTGAAGTAATTTCGAAAAATAAATTGTAGTTGAAGATAAAAATGTCAAAAACATAGGTTTTGAAAAATTGAAAATACTGAAAGAATGACTACAGACACAGAAAACACTCGAACAAAGCTGCAGTTGTAGAAAAAAGATGCATTTGCTTCTTTGATTCATCAAAATGGTTGAAAACAAAAAATTTATATGCCCATTTTTAGGCGGGGGTGAAATTTTGGGGCTCTGCCCGAAACAAACAGGTGTATTATAGTACAAACAAGTTCACCCAATCCTGCCTATGTTGAAGGGGAGGGTCCAATATTTGGTTCGGGCAGAGGCCCAATTTTTCACCCCACCAAAAATGGTCATAATTTTCTTAGTTTTCAGCCAATTTTGAATGACAAAGAAGCGGCAATCGGGCATTCTTTTTCTGAACCTCTTAAAACTTTTGTTTTCGAGTGTTTTTTGTGTCTTGTAGTCATTCTTTCAGTATTTTCAATTTTTGCAAAACCGTATGTTTTGACATTTTATCTTCAACTACAATTTCATTTTTCGAAATTACTTCAAACCTGAAATATGCATAGAGGGTCCCATTACCAGAGCTGGGCGTTGCGACACCGAGTTGCGACTTGACGTTTGCGCACTATTGAGAAGGTTTCGGGAAGAGAGTTGAAAGTTCGCAAGGGAAAGTTTCTGCAATAGGCAGTATATATTGAAATATAGTCAAGGAGTCTAATATATAGTAGTGCACAGACAAGGATGTTCAACTGACTTTTAGAGCCGCGAAGCTCAGTTGAATGGATACAGTGAAGAACAAAAGACTTAGGTTTGTTTTTAGTAACCCGTGATAGGAAGGTTAGTAACCGAGAGTTATTATCAGATGTTTTTGGTATGAGAGATGTAGAACTCTCTCAAAGCTGATTGTGTTCGTGGAGTATGGAGAAATGCAAAAGCGATTCATCAAGGATCTTAACGATTAAGACATTTAATGGACTATAATGAATCCCACTAGAATAATAGATGGACCAAGTATACACAAAGTGTCCACGAGTTTTATTGCGCAGATTAGGTGCGAGTGCGCAGTGTCCCAGACGACGAACCCAACTAACCAATATGCTCATTGCAAATCCACCAAAAGCAAGTGAGGGACGTAGGAGCGTTGTCAAATTGTTGTAACTACAAGGTCTTGGACCAATTATTGCTATTTCGAGAAAAAACTAAATGAAGGGAATGATATAGAGAATCGTAGAATAGTGAACATGATACGTTTGCGGATGATACTGCCCTAGTTGTATCAGAGAAGTATAACGCGGAAGGGTGTATATATAATATAATAGGATTTGGTGATGGGAGTTTGAATAGAGGGTATATGTTGATACAATAAAGTGATGCTTAAAATAAATCCATATTATATAGTAAAGAGTAGTAATAAGTAGTTAGTGTTTGAGGAGTGAGGAAGGTGAGGAGGGGATAGTGAGGTATATGTATTGTTGAAGTTTAGGAGTATAAAGTATGCAATAGTATACTATATGAGTGATTAGTTAATATGCGAGGTTAAAAGAAGTTATAAAGATTTTTAGATACTAATTAGGGATTGTGTGAGATGATGAGGTAAAGGTGAGTAGGTGAAGGTATATAAGAATAGGAGGAGTATAAACATAGTTAAATATTTTAGTATGTGAAGATAATAGATGGGTCTATTATGGGATGTGGTTACTGAGAGAAATATTTGATAAAGGTAGTGAGATCTATCACGGAAAAGTATAAGATGTAAGTATGTTCGTAAAAAAATATCTGTGTTAACCAGCTAGGTAGCTATATGTAATGGTAGTGATGAGTTAAACGTATGGGAGTAGATTGAATGCTATAGGTCATGAGTAAATGTTGGATAAGTATATAGTTTATAGTATATATTAAACTAGTGTGGTATAACTATATAACGTAAGACTCGGTTGTGGTATAGTTTAAGGCAGTAAAGGAATAGTGAGGAATCCAGGTAAATATGAGTGGAGGAGAGTAGTTTTAATTATGGAGTATAAGGGTATTTCTGGGGTGAGAAGTAGACGGTAGAAAGTAGTAAATGTTTATTAAGTATGGTTTATTGGTCATTATTAGTTGAGATAGAAATATTATAAGTGTAGCAGAGAGTGTTATTTATAGAAGTGAGAGTATGGTAATGCGGAGTAGATTAAGAATGAGATGAAGTAGAAGGGGAGACCAAGAAGGAGTATTGGTAATGGATTGAATTTAATAAGGAGTAATATGTTTTGAGAAGGGAGGTATAAGGGAGGATATAAGAGGTATATAGTGAGTATTGCGAGGTGAATATAATAGATAGGTAATATATGTGGTCGCACGGCATTTTTTTAGTGGTTCGTCCACGAGAGTATCGAGATTTAGTATGTGTGTATGAAAGATATGTTATGGTCAAATGAGGAAGCTGTACGCACCACTTTACTCCGCGGACCAAGATGCTGAGTATTAATTAGTTAGACATTTTTATTGTAGTGTGAAGCTTAAAATGCAATGTAATAATAATAAAAAAATATATAAAATATATATATATATTATAGGCTAATTTATAATAAGTGGTTGACTCTCAAGGATACGGAATAATCAATAATTATTAAATGTTATATTTATTATATTATTTATAAATTATTTATAATTGAAAATTAATAGTACTCAATAAATTTGATGTGTAGGTTAAAACTATCCTACTATAACCTCATTAACCTAAACCTAATATAACCTTAACGTATAACCTTTAAACTTAATACCTAAATACCTAATCCAATACTTATACTCCTCACTTATAATAATTATACCTATTAAGTATATAATACCTAATATAACGGGGAGTCAACCACTGTATAAAATGGTTCTACATATAATATATATATATTATAATATATATATATTATAGTAGTAATATATAATATATAATATATAATTATATATTAATTATATATATATATATAAATAATATTTATAATATTAATTATAATAATTATATTATAATATTATATATATTATTATATAGTTATATATATATAGATAGATTTAATATATATATATATAATATAGTATTATTATTAATCTAATATATTAATATAATATATACATATATATTATTATATATATATATATATATATTATATTATATATATATATATTAATATATATATATATTAATTTGATATTATATAGATATATGATTATATATTTTTATATAGATATTATAATATTATACTATATTATATAAATATTATATATTATAATATATATATATATAATATGTTATTAGAAGAGTCCACTATATAAATCCAATATCTCAAAAACTTAACAATATCTACAAGAGTAAAAGGATAATATTGTTGAGAAATCCTGGCAAAATTTTACAGAGGAAAAACTGTTTAAAATAATAAAAAATAAAGAAAAGAAGAAAACATAAAGAGTAAATCTCAAGTTAACATACAACTCAGCTGAACATGGAGGTAAAAGATAAATACCATTTATTATATGTGATCTTCATAGATGTATATATCTGTAGATTAGGTAGAAATGTAAGAACAATATAGCTTAAATCACACAATTCAAGACTATAAGGATACTCTTGCGCCTCCAGATTTTTTCTGCTATTTGAGGTGGAAGACGATCTAAAAAAAAAAAGTTTTAAGTTAAAATTAGGCCTATAAGGGATAATAAATTATTTTGTTTAAATAAGGTCATAATGAGGCACACACACGGGTCAAAGAAAATTAATAAAGTAGGTGGATCGTGGTAACGCAGGTTACTGTTTGAGAGAAAGAAACAGCTAGGGGGGACGTATTTTCCATCCCCGTAGGGGAGGGCGGAGGAACCCCGCGGACACCCAAATACCAAAGAGCGGGCGTTCCGGAGACCCTCCCGGAGGGGGGATTAGTCCTACCCCGTAGTAGTTCCCCGGAAGCCGAGAGACCCCGATCCTGCCATCGGTGCGGTTTATCCTTTCCGAGGGTATTCTTTAGTGTAAAAAAAAAGCAAAATTAATAGAAAGTCTATTTTATTTAACGAGTAACCAATAAAGGTCTCTAAATAGGCTTTTTTTCTAATCATATTACTATAATTATTAAAATAATGTTTTTTTATTATTTATTTTTTATTTTTTTCATTTTTACAATAATTCCATAAATGTATTATTTTTCCCTGTAGCTATTGTAGTTTTCAGATATATATATTTTAATTTGTATATAGTGAACCAATAAATTTGTAATAAGGTTAGATAATTAAGAGTATTCGCCTTTGTAGTATGTTAAGTTGGAGATTTTTTATACAAAGGATTCAATAATTTTTGCGTTGAGGGGGTTGATACCTGTATGATGTGAGTCAGTTAAATATAAGGTATATTATTGGGATTGAGTTGTATAATCTGTGTAAGTAATATAGGGTACAGATTTTTAGTTATAAGTGAATCTTTTATGAGGTCTTCATTGTGTTTGTTTTTTTACGTCATGCATGAAAGTCATTTTGAGTTATCCTCTAAATGATTAGCAAGAGTATCTCACAGTTAAAACAAGGAATTTTGTAAAACCACATTGAGAGTTTGGATGGTGAGGGGAGTTATTAGAAAATCCGTTTTGAAGAGAAGAGTAATTTAGAAGAG
>JABUQX010019583.1:45000-50765 GCA_015478945.1 Trachelipus rathkii | reverse complement strand
AACTGAGTGCGAGAACGATAGATTGTTTGAGGTGAAAACAGGAGTGAAACAGGGGAGTGTTTTATCTCCACTGCTGTTATTTATATTATATTTAGACGTGGTGATAAAGAAAGTGAGGGAGAGACTGGGAGAAATTTGAAGGGGACATAATGGCATATGCGGACGGAGCTGGCATTGTTGGAGCGAGACAGAGGAACGATTCAGAGGTGGTGTGGTGTTTTACGAGAGTTGGAGAAGCAGGGATAGGATGAACGTACAGAAGACAGAGATATATTAACAATAACCGGAGGGAAATGAAGGGGATGAGGATGCGTGGTGAGAGGGGAGGAGGGAAGCGGTAGAATACCTGCCAATTATCTTCCGGAGGATGTTTTAGCAGGAAAGGGGAGGAAGTGAGAGAGATTACGCGACGAATGGAAAAGTATGGATGAGTTATGAAAGCGGTATACCCCATGATGAAAGATTAAAACATCGGAATAGAGGTTAAAAAGTGATTTTTAACAGTATTCTTACTCCGCGCTGTGTACGGAGCGGAAACATGGACAAACCACGAGAAGAGAGGAGAGTAGAATACAAACGGCGGATGAGGGTATTAAAAACTATGATTGGAAAGAGTAGGAGGAGACAGAATAAGGAATGAAGTAATTAGAGAAAATATAGGGGTGAAGAAGATGATCTGAAGATGGATGTGGGGAAATTGAGATGGTGGGGACATCTGAAGAGGATGGAGCAGGACAGAATGCCAAAAAGAAGATGGGAATGGCACCAGAGGGCAGAAGACCAAGGGAAGACCGAAGAAGGAGTGGGCAGAGTCGGTGGAGGACTCTCTGAAAAGATGTCAGCTACCAAAAAATGAGAAGTGCTAAGAGACGCAGAATAGTGCAGCAGAGGATGTCTGGAGAAGACGCTTGCACGCGGCACTGACAGATGAAAAAATCCTCCTGCGGAGAGGAAAAAAGCAAAAAGAAAAGATATATTATTATATATATATATATATATATATATATATATAATTAATATATATATATATATATAATATAATTATATATATATATATATATAATATAATACTATTATAATATATATATATATATATAGATATATTATATATATTTATATATATATATATATATAATATATATAGATATATATTATATATATATATATATATATATATATATATATATATATATATATTATATATATATATATATATATATATATATATATATATAATATATATTGGTAAAAAGTTACTTAAACGAGGACAGCTAATACTGCAAAATTATAAATGTACTGTATATGAAAACCTAAATTTAAATAAAAATAAACTTATGTGAGGAAAATCGAATTAAAATTAAATTAAAATTTATTTTCCGATTTTGAACGGGAACTACTTTGCGTAGCCTTCGAAAATAAATATGATATGCATAGGGAATACCGATAGACTTTCGGTTTTCTATAATTAGTTGTCATTCTTTTTTAGGATAATTTTGAATAAATATTTTTAATATATGAAATTTTTTATTTGAATAAAAGAAATTAATTTATCCTATCCATAACCGTGACCTGACCTGACCTAAAAAAAAAAATAATTTTCTCACCTAGAACATCTATTTATGTATCATAGAGGCTACCTCGAATTTTTTTGTTTGTTTGATCGGACCTCCTGTTCCGTGTCTCCGTTAATATACTTTGTCATATATATATATATATAAATATATATATATATATAGATATATATATTATTATATAATATTATATATATATATATATATATATATATATATATATATAATATATATTATATATATATATTATATATATATATATAACTATATAACTGGCTCGCCACATATCTGGTAAAGTACGACTTGTATCAGGAAACGAATAACATATTTGAATGTTTCGTAAAACTTTAGAAGTGGAAAACGTTATATTTAGAAATAAATCTTCAAATAACAAAATATACTATCGAAAAAAATATCAATATCGATATCGGTCCTCTTGCGGCATCACTAGTTTTAATTGTAACCATGTTAGTGAATGACGTGTATAATCTGTGTTCAAATAAGTTTGAATTAGTAGGCTTTTTGCAGCGTTATAAATTAATATTAAGTGAGAAGAAATGCGTAAAATGTAGAGAGAAGTGTAAATTGTATGAAAAAAGAAGAACGTATTGTTATAATTGTAATAAAATGAGTTGTAGAAAAGAATATTCTACAATATCCCAAAATTCTTTTTTAAGCAATGTCCATCTGAAATATAGTACCGTAATAAAATTAATATATTTTTTGTTAATGATGGGCGAGCCACACTAGTAGTTCGAATATTAGGAATAACATGGAAAACAGTTGTAGATTGGTACAGCTTTGCAGAGAAGTGTGCAAAATTGAAATTTTAAATAGGAGAAATAAAATAGCTGGTTTAAAAGATAAAATAGTGAAGTTGATGAATCTGTTTTGGGAAACGAAACAATATAATAAAGTCGAGTAGTTAAAGTAAGGGGGTAATAGTGAATTGAAAGGAGGACAGGTAAATGTTTTTCGTTCCTGTAAATAATCAGGATAATAGTGAAGACCAAAAAGAATTTAAAAGAATACATCAACCTCGGTACTACCGTAATAACAGACGAGTGGAAGGGATACCGAAATCTAGTGGAAGTAAATTCACTAAACTTCGTGAACCCACGAAATGGGGCTTGCACAAACACTATAGAAGGAGAGTGGTCAAAGGTATGTAATGGAATATAACTTGTCAAACCTGAAATAACGATAGTTAACCTAACCTAAGTAACCTAACCTAACCTAACCTAAACTAAACCGTAACTAATGTTGTTCAATTTCAGTTAAAATAAAAAATTCCCAAACAATTTAGAAGAAAGGTATCTACTCCAGTATTTATGTTCCTACATCTGGAAGAAAGAAAACAAGGAAGAAATATATTTTTTAAATTTCATGGAAACACTTCAAAAGCAAAATCAAATCTATTAAAGTATATTTATAATGTTTCGTTTTTAAAACTTTCTTAAATTTACTAATTTTCATACGCTGATTCCAAATACATTATTGATTTTCTTGTACATATATTAATTTCGAGATATCTGGCCAGCCAGTTATATAGTTTGGCATATATATATATAATATAATATATATATATATTATATATATATATAATGTGTGTGTGTTTATATATATAATATATATATATAAGTATATAATTATATATATATATATGATATATATAATATGTATATATATATATATATATATATATATATATTATATATATAATATATATATATTGTGTGTTGTGTGTGTGTGTGTGTGTGTGTGTGAAGCTCCATAAATAAAAAAATCGGGAAACTTTTTCTTTGAATTTTACCTCGCATTCAAATTTCTCCAACAAATAGTACCATTAAATTCCAGATTTCTTAAAAAGAAAGTACCAGATACTCTGGGGGCAGCTCTCGTCAGAAGAAAAGGGTAATAAACCAGCAGGAAAGCCGAAAACCGGAAGTTGCAACCGGAAGTTGCAAATGTTGCAAAGATTTTGCAACATTTGTTTTTTGACGTTTGATACGTCAAAGTTAGGGTTATTAAGGTCGGTAAGACCGAATTTAAGATCTGGAAGATCGTTTTCTGGGTTTTTAACCTGCACTTAGTTGGTTTAACCCCCTAAAAGGTTTTTTTTTTGGTTCCTAGAAGGTTTTAAATGTTAGGTAGACCATTTCTGACGGTTCCATTCGATTTATCGAGGTCTTCTACCCCAAAACCGATTTTTAAATCGTCTTTCTATGTTGGTTTAATACAGTTAAAAACAATCATAAGAAAATGATAACTATTATTTAACATTCGATTAATCGTAGTAGTATAGGGGATACTTCGGCAGGTGGCGAATGTTTTGGCGCTTTTTTATGGCTTTTGTGGTAGACGGATGTTTTCACGCTTTTTTGACGCTTTAGGTATCAAAATAGGGATTTCTGAGGTCGGCGAGGCGTTTTCTGAGGTTATGGGACCGGACAAACCAAGTCAATGGCCGACATGACTTGGAATTTCCTAAGGTCGTTAGATTTTGAAGCTTGAGGCGTCACATTATGGCTTCCTGAGGTCGGGATAGTCGTTTTTGAGGTTCGCGAGGCTTTTGGAGCAGGGAATCCAAGTCAAATGACGACATGACTTGGATTTTCTCTAAAATCGTTCTATTTTTACGCTTGATGAGTTAAGTTATGGGTTCCTAAGTTCGGTTGGACCAATTTTGAGGTCAGGTTGACCAATTTTTGAAGGGCTAGTAACAAGTCTTACAACCAACACTTTTCTTCTCCTCTTAATTTAGGTGAGTTTTAGTTGAGGTATCCGCTCCAAACTTGGGACCCAGCCTGCTGATAGTGCCGCCACGTCCAAGGAGGGGAGGGGTCTGAGCCACCAAAACCTGGAAATGGACTTAAAAGGTTGAAATTTGGTGGGTACATAGAAGAGGATGAATGAATTAGAGTAATGAGTTTAAATTAAGTGTCGGAGCAAATAAACCGGAACCGGAGCTGATGCCTGAGCCAGACTGGAATTCTGGCTCGAGCTACATGTTGAGTCAAAGGAAGTATTTTTATATACGTTTTAATGACATAGATTCCAAATTTGCAGGTTTCAACACCCCCGAATGAGTTTGAGGGCCCCCTTGAGAGGGGGTCCTAACTGAAAAAAGAAGAAAAACACAGAGTGCCAAGCAGAGAAGATGGAGGAAGGAAAAAGAAGAAGAAGGAGTAAGAAGAAGTCTCATAGGACGGAGCAAATGAGCCGGAGCCGGTGCTGGAGCTGGAGTCAGAAGAAAAGCACAGAGTGCGTAGCCGAGGAAGATGGAAGAAGGAGAAAGAAGAATCCTCAAGCCGGAGCAAATGAGTAATTGGAGGTATTGGTGCCGGCACCGGTGTGGAACCGGTGGGGTACCAATACCTCCAATGACTCATTGGAGGTAATAAACATGTACCTAGCACCATATTATTGGTATCCTTATATATGTTTTCAATGACAAAGAACATGAATAACATAGTATCAATACTGTCAGAATTGTATGAGGCCCTCGTGGAGGGGGCCCCTGCTGAAAAAATGAAGAATTGTACATAATTCATAAGAGATTGCAAAATGACGAATGGAGAACGACGAAGGGTGATGATGATTCCAGAGGAATCAGAAATGGTGAGGTCCCAATTGAGGTGAGGCTGAACCCCATAAAGGGGTTTTGCCTTTAAAATGAAATTTTAAAGGATAGTAAGCTCATAATGCATAGACTTACGCTCTAGCAACAGCCCTATAATGCACAAATATATGAAACTTAACACAGAGAACTTAAGGTGACACTCTCTTATTCGAACACAATGACATCCAAATGTTGTGCAAAATATGAAACTCAGCACAATTTTGCACCACGGGCTAAGTATTAGCTGTTCAGTCTAACTTTATATATCATTACCTAACAGGACTAAATACATCAACCTAACAGTCCAACGTAACCTAACTCATATAACCTTTCAACACGACATCTCAATTTTTTTATCTATAACGTAATGCATCTGTGTATCGTTTTTTTTTGTTTTTTAAATATATTAATCTACATTTATAGTTTTATTTTTACTTAAAAACTTTCGATTTACAAAAAAAAAATTATTTGTTAAAAAGTTTGTAAAACATTTTGTTTTAAATAAAATTTTAAGAAATTCTATTAAAAATCCTTACTTTATGGACCCAAAGCAATAAAGCAGTAAAGCAGTA
>JABUQX010019583.1:0-30000 GCA_015478945.1 Trachelipus rathkii | reverse complement strand
TCTTCTCTCCTCTCTCTCTTCTCTCATTCTTCTCTGCTCTCTCTCTCGTTCTCGTCTCTCTCTCTCTTCTGTCTCTCTCTCTTCTATCAGCATATCTAAGCAACATTTATATACGTCTCTTAAGAGTTTTGTAAATACTTAAGGTTGCACATGGAGAATCGAATTACAATCCATCTCCGGGTCAAGTTTAACCCACTCTTCATGGCTTAACACACCGCCGAGCTTTTCTCCGAGAACATCGCCACGGAAGAATCTAATTAAAGACACAGATTGTATACGCGGTGCCTGAACTTATATTTTCTAAAGGGCTGGCAATAACTTTTTAACATGATTGCAATCTAAATCACAAATTAATTTTTCTCATTATAACGACCTCTGACTATCCAATAGCTAATAACCACCCTACTCTCTCTATAAACCCTCCTCAACTCTTTCAAATGATTACGTAGTCAGATGAAAAGATAATTGTCAAAAACCAACTGCCTAACACATACAACCCAGACAAATAGCTTTGTTGATCCTCCCATGACAGACTTTCGCCATCCTCTGAAACATCACCGAGGGAAACCAACACCAGGCTCTTCGCTGCCTAGACACTAATATGTTACGGGGATAGTCTCTTCTCTTTCTCTAACCAAACTCTGCCAACCCAGGACGTTCACTGCTTTTGAATACGTTAAGGTTCTAATCAATCCTTTGTCACATCACATAACCGAATTCAGTTCCACGGGGTAGCTTTATTATCAAGTATAAAACAAAACAAATACGAGTAATTTAAACTTGAAATTATTTATGATTAGTATTATTGCTCATCTCATTGACACAAAACAAGGCTACCTGTTTCTGCTTTATTAACATCCTGAAATTATGGGATTCTAATATATCCCACCCCTGGTTTCTTTTTTTTATATTGGAATAAAAAAGAAAAACCCAATATAATAAGGAAATTATAAAACATCCCTGGGTTATTACTGCAAAGTGGGAAGGCGACATTTATAAATCAGCGAGGATTTTGTGATGTATAGAGCGACACGGAAAAGCACTACCTCCACATAGATTTACAAATTCAAGGATAATTTACATATGTATAATGATTTTGAAAGTTCCGATACAAACTTGTTTTACACACAAGCAAAAGCAGTTTATGA
The DNA here is from genome assembly GCA_015478945.1 of Trachelipus rathkii. NCBI lineage: Eukaryota > Metazoa > Arthropoda > Malacostraca > Isopoda > Trachelipodidae > Trachelipus > Trachelipus rathkii. The sequence goes on along the minus strand of JABUQX010019583.1, from coordinate 28,852 downwards.
ATCCAAATAAAAATTCAGCTTCAATATCCTCACTATTTAATATTTATAAAAGAAGCCTAAAAGACATAAACGCGTTAAACGTAACAAAAGATATTACTATGAAGAAAATCCTGATTATTATTACACGACATAGCGTATCTTGGAACACTTAGAGAATAAATGATGGGTTTGTTCAAGTCTGGGGTGTAATATACTCTTAAAAACACTTTTCTGGCACCAACTATATTTCTTGGAAAGATCTGGAAATACCCCAAATAAAGGTAATATTAATTGTACTAGAGCTCAGAGGTTTTAATATTCAGAAAAATATGCCATTACCAGCTAACGACACAGGTACATGGTAAAGAACAAAGCGACTGTTAATCCTCAACTTAAATAAGAAAAAAAATCAGAAATGAAATAAATAAATCTAATTAAAGCCATTGCATTATCTTCATAGATTTTCATAATAATAATAAGCAACTTAAAGATTTAGAATTGGATTCCGAGAACATCAGAATAGGAAAAGATAACAGAAACAAGGTAAGAACCATTATAACAACACACCTTGATCATTTTCAACACAATAGCATCACACCCTCTACAATTTTTGATTTATACCAGGTTTTCTGCATCTCCTTTTAAGAAAGGATAATCGAACTGCCTAATTAGATAAAATTCTCATCTAATATTTAACCCGACTTTCGGAAAACAACCTCTATCAATTATTCCTCTCCTACAGAACTATCGGTTTCAGTTAAAGTCACCGACAAGAACATGATCCCTCTTATTCCAAGTCGAGGACGAGGACTCGCTTTCTTTTAACATATTAAAATTAATATTTTTCCAGATATATAGAAGCTAGTTCTTTTCAAAAGAAGTTTTAAACATACTGTACCCTTTATCTTATCTTTTTCCTAACCCTTGGATGATAGTTAAACATGTGGTATAACATGCAACTTTGTATAAATGATCATCTGCATGTTATATTTGGATAGAAATGCAAGGAATACATATTTGTAATAACTGGTGAAGAATTCTTTAGGTTTAAGCGCTGCCTGCTGAAAGAAGACCTTTAAGGGAGAAATCTCATAGCGGTGGTAATGTGACTAACTAAGAACAAACTGAAAAACACCTAGTAGACTGCTAAAATAGTGGAGGAAAAAGCGACATAAGATGGTAACAGAAGCGATATAGTATTGTTGATTATATAAATAGTATTATATATACATACAGTACGTATAGATATATGACTATATTATAAAGTTTATTAAAATAAGTATTCATTTATATATAGTTTTATATTATAGTTATATAATTATAATATGTATATACTCATATAATTATATATTTATTATTATATATATATAATAAGATATATATTAATATACTATATACTTATTATATAAAAAAATTAATTATATTATATAACTTATATTTATATCATATATATTAATATATATATATTTAATATATATTATATTATATTATATATATATAATATATATATATAATATTGTATATATATATATAATATTATATAATATATATATATATATATTATATTATATATAGATATTATATATATATATACTATATATTACAGGCTTTGCGCGTATATCATTATAGATATATAGTAAGAAACAGTAGCCTGAGGTTGCTAGTAAAATTCATTCATGTAAGCCTCTTTATTAGGGCTGTTTCCTATCAAGAATTCGGAATTATCTATAATAGAGGACAAAGTATCAGATAAAGACTGGAGCGTAACTAACAGAGATTATCAAAAACGAAGTTAGCCTTTTTTTTTTAGTCTTTTTAGCTTATTTTTTAGTTGGAGTTTCTTCTAGGCTCTTTAGGCCTTTTTTTTGGGGATTTTAAGGACAACATTTTTCGTTAAACAGACAAAAGTTGAAAATGAGAGTTTGGGGAATGGATGATAACACTCATGATTTTAAAAGGATTTTTTTAGGAGCGTAAACAAATAAGAAATGCTACAAATAACGCCAGTTGAATTCTATTGTAATTTTATTATCTTTCTTTTTTGCTTTCAATATCTATATTTTTTAAATTAAATATAATTATAGATATATATCTTATATATATATATATATAATATTATATATAATTATTATATATATATATATATAATATATAGTAGTATATATTGTATATATGGTCGTCTATATGTTAAAATAATTAAAATTATTTTCAAACTAAGCAAAGAAAGAAAATGTAACATAAAATGTGGAAGGTAAGAAATATACTGCTATTCTTCTGGGGACTAGAAGCCACCGCATGTTGTGGATGGGACAGATATCCAGATGCTTTAACAATGGAGCCAGTCCTCTCAACCAAGTATATGATATATTTAGAGTATTCTCTTTTTCTTTAGCTTCCCATTATATGTTCTTTGATATTGTCGATAATTGATATATATAATATAATATATATATACTATTATATATATAGTTTATTTTATTATATATATATAGTACTTGTATCCTTAATATTATTATCAGTATATAAAAGGAGTATTTTTCCTGTTTTATTTTTCTTCTTTCTTCAAAATTACCAACTCCAAAAAGGATTGGTTTTTAGTATTTTTGTAAACTTTTATTGTAAAATTATTTTTGCTATCTTTTATATCTGGTCGGAAACAATAAGGTATAGGAACTCTCACTTTCAATCTCTTTAAATTTTTGATTCTTGGAGAACAAGAGAGAATATCTTCACATCAGAATATAAGAAAACATAGTTGTTGTGTTTTAATGTAATTTATCTTCATATGTTAGTAGTTAAAAAAAAAGGGGTCAAGTTCATTCTTATCATTTTCTTCTTCTCTTTGGGAAATTTCTCTGACGCATAAAGAAAGTCTCAGTAACAAATTTCAGACGCTGGTAATGGAAAATGAAAAATAAGGTTTGAGGCAGAATAGAATATGTTATTGGGAAAGAAAAACTGTTTGAAGTCAAAAAGGATAAATTATGTTTAATCTTTGGAAAAAATTAATTAATATTGACAAAAAGTAAAAAAAAAATAAAAGTTTTTTCTTGGTTGATTTAAGTTTAGCACATCAATCTGTCGAAGAATTGGCTGTTGCCTTAATATGATGTTGTCTGATAAATTGATGGGCCTTGTGTGGGGGATGTTTGGGTTTTGAAAGAAAGAAACCATGAAAACATGAAAGATGAAGAATGGCAAACACGAAACACTGAACTGGAAACAGATGAAACTTGAAAAATCGAAACACTGAACATGACAAGATAGAAAACAGATGAACTCAGAAACCATGATAGTGAGCACTCACATTCAACATCAACACATGAACATGAACATGAAACAGTGAAGCGTCGATATTTGAACTTTTTGAATAACATTTTTCTGAGTGTAAGATCAAACCACACCATAGGGAACATGGAAACTATGGAAACTCGATGAATGAATCTAGGAAACGACCACCTTCCCGGAAAATGATGGGAACATTGACCAACATTATTAAAATGACAACAAACAACAACAATAGTAATTAAAACAAGATTTTTTCCCCCAAAATTTCGAGTATGGGGCAGTATAACAAAAAAAAAAAAAGAATATGTTTCGTCAATGTTTCAAAAAACGGGCTTCGGGTTTATCTCAGAAGGACGCCATGTCTAGTAGTCGATACATATTCGGTCCACGTAACGCACAGTTTACAGAACAAGACAGCTCTACACCTGTCTGAGATCGTCCAAAGTTTGTATTGATCTTGTGGTTTTTATTTATGAAGAATACTAAATGGTCGAGCAGGAAAATTGGGTCGCAAGCAGAAAACTAAAAAAACGGAGTCGACAACTAATACACAAAAAAGTTTTCTTGTAGTATGACACCTGAGGCTTTGGGATAAACGTTAAGTTAAGAATTAAGCTTTAAGGTTAGGTTATCAGTTTAAAGTGTAAGCTTAAAAGTGTAACGATCTGTTAAGAGGAAGGATATGTGGAGGTGATGAGAAAGTAAGGGTTAGCTAGAGTTAAAATTAGAATTTTACTAAAGTTAAGTTAATAGTAGCATAAAGTTAAGTTAAGTTGTAAGTTAAGTTAAGTTTAGGTTAGGTTATGGTTAACTTTTGTTAGTTAGGCTAAGTTATAGGTTAAGTTAAGTTGAGTTTAAGGTTAAAGTTAAGATTTAAAGTAGTTTGTAAGTATGTGTTATGTTAACGTTAAGAATTAAGTTAAGTTAAGGTTAAGTTGAGGAAGGTGTTACGTTTAAGTTAAGTTGAAGATATAAGTGAGTTAGATAAGTTTAAGGTTTGGGTTAGATTAAGATTGGGGTTGAGGTTATGGATTTTAGGTTACGGTTAGGTTAGGTTAAGGTTAGGATTATGGATTAGGATTTAAGTACTGTTAAGTTAGGTTTAAGTTAAAGGTTTTGTTGAATTCGTTAGAGAAACTCTAAATAACCAGTTTTTTTTTTTTTTTTTTTTTTTTTTTTTTTTCTTTTTTTTTTTTTTTTTTACAAATGGTACGAAACGGGATTTCATCGCTGTCGACGCATCTTGAGGTATTAATATATAGTCGTTTATTAATCTTCTTTCGACCCGTTTATTTATTTGTGCAAGAATCAAGATCATATTCCGGTTTTGTCGTAGAAAGAAGCTCACCAAAATAAAATGGTTTCTAAGGATTGGCGCTATTCTTCAAACAAATTTTGTTTAAATATATTGCACTCTTTTAAAACTGAAAAAAAATCAGCAATTTTTTTATGAAGGTCAATTATATAAAATAGTAGATCTTCATCAATATCATCAATTTCCGCATCAAGAACATTTCTAAACTTTCCGAAGAATAATTTATTTTTTTAACTTAATCTATTCAAAAATCCGTTTTTCAAAATCTCTATTTTCGGTAAGAAATCGTTAGAGAAATGCGTCACAAACACTAACAGTTTAGCTTCGAAGTTCACAACATAAAAAGTTGGTTTTTTTTTAAGTTCACACCTCACGAACATAGCCCTATTCAAGGAGGGAAACTTCTCTATGTTTAATTTCTACTAGGATCCGATACCCGCACTTCCATGCGACTCCGTTCGCATCTACCGTTTGAGCCACGGTATTTTGAATGGAATGTCTTGCAAGTGCTACACAATACTTAAATGAATTAAGATCGATCGTTTCGAAAATATCTCATTTAATTCATGCGGCTGGATGCACAAGTCTTTCCAACTGAAAATGTGATATAACCATGAAGTTTGTCAATCAACTCCGAAATAAGTTTCACCTTTCCATTTATGAAAAGACCCTACCAAATGGACGCGTCATTTTTAATATATTATTATTATAGGGAAAAAGAAAGGAAAATATTCAATCGAATATATTTCATATCTTGCTAATCAAACATCGCTATCTATATAACTAAATCCATATCTCCATAAACTGTCGAAATTTATAGAAATAAAATTATTAAACAAGCGACGGATTTAAACTCGGAAAGCCCTTTGCGTTAGGACTGTATTAAAGTGTGCCTTCACTCTTTTTGTGAGTGAATAAGCCTCTGAAAACAAAAATTCCACCAACCAAGATCTCTTTCAATATATATATATATAATATAATTATATATATATATATAATATATATATAATATATATTATTATTATATTATATAATAATATATATATATATATATATTATTATATATATATATAAATATAATATAATATATTATATATTACAACTTACTAACTTAATCTATTATTGCATTCAGCTTTACACCGTTCAATTCCAGTTTAAATTTCCATCTTTTTTTTTTTCAATGTTGAGTATTACGATAACACATATCATTTACATTATAGGCGCGTAATAGTTTATCGTTAGGTTTACAAAAAATAGCGTTTAAAGGCCAAATCCTTCTTCCACCTGATAATTTCTTTTTCCCCAAGTACATAAATTTTTCAGAGCAACATAATTTGCCTGATTTCTTTTTACCGTATTATTGCAAAATCATCTACATATTTAAAAATTAACATTTTCATATTTCATTATAAATAATGGGTATAAAAGTCAGCACTCTACATATACGTTATATATATATATTAAATATATATATATATATAATATATTATATAATATATTATATTATATATAATATATATATATAGATTATATATATATATATATAGTCCAACTATTGGAACGTAATTAAACGATGAATCAAGAAATGTGGGTTTTGGTCTGCTCCTTGATAAACATTTGAAATCGGTTTCAATACCAATTTATAATATATATTATATATTATATATATATATATAATTATATATATATATAATATATATTATATATAAATTATATAATAATATATATATTATATATATATATAATGTTCATATCATATCTTATATCCCCACGTATTACTTGAAACAATTAATGATGAATCAAGGCTTTTCATTCATTATCCTTGAGTAAATAATTTTTAAATCCGCATCACTAAAATTACCGAAATAAAGTTGGTATATTTTCAAAAACATTTTATGGATATATTAAATGGACCTCATGAATAGTCTGAAGTGGGCCTTAATATCAAAGAGAAAAATGTTTTGGGGGGATACAGCGTCAAATGCCAATAAGTATAAATAAAAAATTAAAATTAGTAAGTTAAAAAAAAGAATGTAGGATTGACCAATTATACCTTAAACCGCACTGCATAGGTGTTTCGTATCAAGCCAGATTGACATTCAGTCGAACATTCCAATTCCTTTGCGATTGAGGGAACATGAAATATTAAAATGAGTTCTACATTTTTAAACCATTCACAGGTCGTATGTACGGGTTGGGCTTCCCGTAGAAAAACTTACGAGCAACCGCATAAATAATAAGTTCCGCCGGTTTGCTTATGATGTAGGCTTTACCAAAACATTTAAATTAAAACAATAAAAAACGTATAAAGATATATAAATAGATATATATATATATTATATATAATATATATATAATTTATTTTATTATTATTATTATTATATATTTAAATTTAATTGATGAATATATATATATATATATATATATATATATATATATATATATATATATTATATATATATATAATATATATAATATATTTTTAAATAAAAAATATAGATGAGACATCATTATGTTTAAAGTGAAACATTTCTATCTTCAAAATTTAATAATTTATATTATATATATATATATTTATATATATATATATATATATATATATATATATATATATATATATAATATATAATATATATATATATATAATATATATTTATATATAGTATTATATAACTATATATATTTATTAAAGTGTCAAACAAAAAGACCTCCCCGATGTGAGAGGGGTATTCCTCGGTTTGCGTCTGGAGTGGGAGTTGGGGGGAATTACAACAGTGGGCGTGGTCTCGTTAGGTCCGTGGGTTCATGCAGTTATCAGTGTTTACTATGGCGTGGAGTGGAGAGCATCGTGCTTTCGTTGTCGAAGAGTTTGTCAAAAATGGTGAATCCGTGATAACGACGCAGCGTGCCTTCCGGATACGCTTTGCGCTCGGTCGTCATGATCCAGTTCCGGATGGAAAAACAATTCGTCTTTGGGTTTCGAACTTCAGACGAACAGGTTCGGCTGTAAAAAGATTAAGTAGTGGCCGACCCAGGACCGCAACTGGGCCGAAAATGTGGCAGCTGTAAGAGCTTCGATACAGCAGTCTCCCAGGCATTCTGCAAGGAAACACGCGGCTGCCCTACACATGTCTGACAGTAGTGTCCGCAGAATTTTACACAGGACACTCCACATGCATCCCTACAAACTAATGGTCGTGCAGGAGTTGAGTGAGAGAGACTATGAAACCCGTACGATTCTGTGTCGAGATATTCTCATTAACATTCTTCCAACAGATATTCTGATCTGCAGTGATGAGGCTCATTTTCATTTAACGGGGATGGTCAACAAATAGAACTTTAGATACTGGTTTGACACTAATTCTCGGGAGCTCCACCAGCAACCTCTCCACAGTCCTAAAGCTGTTGTCTAGTGTGCCGTAGTCCATTTCAGTGTGTGATGTCCTTATTTCTTCGAAGAGCATGGTGTGACGGTAACGTCAGATCGTTATTGTGAAATGTTCAAGAGGTTTCTTCGTCCAATAGCTAGTCAACGAGATAATCAGAGATCATGTTCCGGAAGATGTTTGGTTTCAGGAAGATTGTGCCACATTGCATACCTCTCAACATTCACTCAGTATTCTCCGAGAACTGTTTCCGGGTCATCTTCAATCTTTGCAAGGTGATATTGGATGGCCAACACGTTCGCCGGATTTGACCCCATGTGATTTTTTTTCTGTGGGGGCACCTCAAATCACGAGTGTACCAACACCGTCCAGGAAATTTGCAAGACCTCAAGCAATCAATAACGCAGGAAAATTGATGTGATTCCACGGGACATGGTCCACAGGGCAATAGAAAACATCTGAGAGAGATTTCAACACTGCGTCGAAATTGACGTCCGCCATTTAAAGTGATGTTATTTTAAAAACTTAAAGAATCACAATGGCACATAACATGTACCTTTGAGGAATAAATACTTTTTTCTGTTTCTCGTTTTGCTTCCTTTTCATTGGCGTTATATATATATATATATATATATTATATATATCTTTATATATCATATATATATATGTATATTTTATTTATATTAATATATATATATATATATATATATATATATAATATATATATATTATATATATATATATATATATATATATATATATATATATATATATATATATAATTATAGATATATAATATAATAGTATATATATATATATATATATATATATATAGTATACTGTATACTTATATTAGATATATAGGTATATATAGATATAGTATATATATTATAATATTATATATATATATTATATATATATATATATATATATATAATATATATATATAAATTATATATATATATGTATATAAAAATCTTTATATATCTTAAAAAAAGAGAAAAAAGAGAAGAGGAGAGAGAAGAGAGAGAGAGGATGACCATCGTTTCTCTAGTAATGTTTTCCAAATGGTTTAGTATAAGCAAGAAAAATTTTTTCATCCTTTTTCGTTCTGCTTGGGAAACAGCCGAGCGTGCAAGTACATACATTACTACATTACATAGATTACGATACATACATTACTAACCATAATACATACATCATACCTATATCATACCATTACATACATAATACATGGACATCATGCATACATACAGTACCTTAATTTGATAGCTATACTTAAATGTTCTGCATTACGTCATGAACATACAATACAGACATACATACATACATACATACAACATACATACATACTTACATACATACATGACATACATACCATACATTAGCGTTATAATTGTTGTGTGTGTGCATCCGTTTTTATAACATATATTTTGCAAAGCGTAACAGACGGCCAAAAATACAGGCAGGTATTAGTGTTAATTAGATTTTTATAAAAAAAGGCTTAACTTTCCAATTATGACAAATTTTATATACCCCCCGACAGTAATACCAATGTGACCCCCCAGTATTTTAAATCCCAATTTACATTGCTCGATTTTGCTATAGGAGTGTGAATAAAAAAATAAATACAAAATTTTTTAAATTTTATATTATAATATTAATATTAAATATATAAATGAACTACCCTGAAATTTATACGCATATTAGAATAAAGTATTCTAAATTAAATTGAACTAATCAAATCACATATATAAGATAATAATAAAATTCTGAGTGATTTCGATAATATTCTAATTATTGAAAAGAGATTACCATTATGTACTCACTTTACTTAGTTCTATACTTCTCCTAATTAATGTCAAATGTCTGACACAATAAATTGAATTGAGCATGTAATTAACTTTGATATATATAAAAAAGTAAGATTTGTTTAAGAGTTCCCTCTCAAAATCCGACTACTCACGTTTAGGAAGTGGAGGGATACTAAACCTAAAACTCGATTAATTAAATTGTGTATTTTAACCAAGGGAAAACTAACATCGATAAAAGACATATGTGTCTTTCGAGATGTGAAGCTAAAAAAACTGAACAAACCTTTGGTTGTCTTGAACTATAATTGTCCAATACTAACTGTAAATTAGTCTAAAACCACTATATATATTTTATATATAAAATAAATATATATTATTAATATTATATATATACATAATATTAAATATATATTAATATGATTAATATATATATATAATATATATATAATATATTATAATTAAATATATGTATAATATATTAATTAATATTATTATATATATAATAATATAATATATATATATTATATATATATATATATATAAATATATAATATATATATATATTATTAATCATATATTATATAATATAATATTAAATATATATATAATATTAAACTATATATATATATATATATAATAATATATTTATATTATATAAAAAGTGTCAATAAGTGAGTACCGAACTCATAGACAAAGACACTTTATGAAGAGTATAAATAAAGGCATTCACTTTTATCATCCAATAAAGAAAAATAATTACTTATATTCCAACAAGTGTGTGTTGTTCGAGGTTAGCGGTAACTGACCTCCTAAGTTGGTCCTAATTATCTCCAAGAATTTCTATCTTAAACTCGACGCTGTATAAAGTCTTCTCGTCTTTCTTGATATTAAGTGCGCACATTGAGTATTTTACATATCACTCTCCAAATTCTCAGGAAATAAACTTTTATCTACTGTGAAGAAAAACTCACAGGAAATATAATAGAAATATAAAATAATTAAAATATAGAATATATATGTATATATGAGTTAAAACATTTATATTAGAGTTACAATGCCACTAAATATTTTAGATAGATTGAATACTTCTAAAAAAATTTCACAACCATTTTGTGTCACATAATTTAAAATTTAATAAAAATGACTTCTTGGTTAATAATAAGTTGTACTTAATAATGATGTAATACTTCCGTTGAAAATAGACTCTGTAAGACTCGTCATTCAGCATAGCTTTAAACATTTCATACTAGCTTATGTATTTCAATTCACTTTGAGTTTACGCTCACCTTCATATCAAGAACTATCTACGTATTATTATTGTTATTATACTTAAATAGTTGGTAGAAGTAGTAAAATAATTATAAGTGGATTTATATAGAATAACTATTCAATTAATTATTCATTACTTCGAACCTATTACCTGTAACAACTTGGATTATACTGTAAAGGATAGTAAGAAGAAAATAGGGATAATAGTTAAGAATATAGTAGAGAGACTTACCTATTCTTGAGACCAAAAGAGATTCAGAGGGAACTTAAAGGAAGAAAGGATAGCTCTTTATTAAACGGTCTGAGTACTGCTATGACTAGGGAATTTACGAAGTACTAAGTCTGTACTCACAGAAGAATCTCACTCACAAAGTCTAGAGTAAACGACCTGGAAAGTATCAACATACACCTATAGTACAACGACTACTATCAGAAGTGAAAAGACTACAACATTCATGTTGGAGTAGTCGCCGAGGAGTACAAAGGGACCGGAAATTAATTGATATGACGATTATAATTATGGTAGGGCCTTATTTCACCTAGTGAGTTAAATTAGTTGACCTACACTGGATGATATCTTGAACATATAAGAGATTAATAAAAATTTGATCTAGTAACTCTTTCTCATCTCTGAACAGCTAACAATTTCACCAACGTCCAGGCCTAATCTAGATATTACCTGAATGGCATAAGCTAATATCATATATCCTTTAGCGTGACTAAACCTTTAAGCGAGAAGACGTTTTGGATGGCTATGAGACACTTAGCGTCTGAATACATCACTTAAGCCGTGTGGTATAATAGTGAACTCTCGCACTGACTGAAGAGCAAGATGACTGAGAGGCCAAGCTATATCTTCATGTCAGTGTATGAGAAAGTGCTGGCTGAGCCGCGAGGCGATAAAGAACGTGAGCCGAAGTGAAGTGAGACCTCAAAAATTGATGAATGATCTCATTATTTGAAAAATAGAGTGTGAGTATAAAAGAAGTGTGTGGATTCATGATATTATTATTATTATTATTATATATTAATCTTGAGTATGATGGAGAGCTTGAAGATATAAGAGTGTCATCTTACTCCACTGAAATTCTGATGTAGGTAAGATGCTTGATTAGATAGATAAGTGTAGTCTTATCTATAATATAAAATTAGTATGAAGGAATCTGTATGATTATCTGAGAGTCGTTATTATAAAGAATGTGTAGTTCCTATGTCCACTCTAAATATCTATACTAATGATTATTGATCAGTGCTTTTATAATTAGATATAACACCTTTGTTACATAGTAGTATATATAATTAATTCAAGGAATTATTCCATATGTCTACTCTCTAATATTCTACGTATCACTCTGGAATAAGATATATATATTATATGTGATAAAGATCTATCTGTAGTAATAACTCTCATATTTATCGAGTAATATACGTTTTGCAAAATCTATTATTATATAACTCGTCAGTATATACTGTGGTATAGATATAACATTGTAGTGTGTATTCTATTATTATTTCATCACTCTCAAGTGCTCTTAACTTAATCTGCAACTTTTTTATGATTTGTTCTGTAGCACCTTATCTATGTATATGTTCTATATTATAGTCAATTACACTACCTATAAATTAGGAATTGCACTCTATGCTTATTGCAAAGATAATAATCATCTTGAATCAGATGAACGTGTTATATAGTAAATATAATAGTATTTTCCATAAGTTGGAAAAAGCCCCATATTTAGAATAAATACTCCTGATTAGACCACCCGCAATCTAATATATATATTTAGTGTCCATATATTATGTAGACCATAATGGATCTATTATCTATATAGATAAAATGGGAGTAAATCTTCTATTATTATTGAGTGTAAACCAGAGAAAGTACTATTAATTATAGGTGTATTATTCTTGTTGTCTAGCAATAATAAGATCGCTTAAAATCCTGATTATGATTAATTATTGAAGCTGATTTTATCTGCCAACTATCCCATTTATTATATTGACCCTTCGAAGTGAATATTATTTTAATTCCATTATTGATTATTTATCCTAGGGAATTATTAATATAAGTGCGAAAGATTAATATTTAGTGAAATTATTATATGCGGTAGAGTAAGTATAGCCATGTAATCTAAATATAAAGTTAATACTTTACAGAAGCATTCCCTTACCTATCAGAGAATATCTAACTATATTGGCTGTTATGCCCGACAACGCTTATCCTATTGTGATAGAGCAAAAAAAAAATACTATATAGAAAAAGTAATATCGCCACGAATCTCTAGCGATTGAATCATACTGCTCCAGTGCACGAGCAGAAGCCTAGACCTCTAAAAAATCCTTCTATGTGCGAACGAGCTAGCGTGAGCGAGTGACTGGATAGAGCGATGACGCTGCTACGTCAAAATAAGTAAATAAGTTAGCCTTCAAAAAGAGCTCGTGCGGTAACCGAGTGTCTGTTGCTGGCACACCAAGAATTAATCCTCATCTTACTTAATAATTAAAACACATAATAATTTCTTTGAAGATTTATAGTTTACTGTAATTGGTTAGAATTAGTTATATATATATATATATATAGGTGGTAGATAACTTACGAGCGCAGTCTAGCCGGTAGTAATCACTCACATAACGCGTCACGAGTATATATAGTATATAATATACAAGGTACAAAGTACTACGCTGCTTGTGTATATAATGATCTCGAATGGAATGTTCGTTATCATACTAAGATAACGAGAAATCTATGAGAGGGAAACATAAGAAGATATGTAAATTCTTGAATTAAATAAAATGGAACTATTAATACCCCGATTGAAAAGTAAATGGCATTACGGTTGGAACTCATTAATGGAATAAAAAAAAGAAAATATCAAATAGCATGGCTCGTAATTTCAAAATATACATACATATATATAATAATATGATATATATATAGGTACTCTAGTCTAACGAGGTATACTAGTTACGTATGACAACTTACGCGTAACATCCGAAGTACCGGTATTATATATATAGTATGATACTTTGTAAAGACAGAATATCGATCTGCTTAACAGTTAACGGCAAGAATGACGGTATGAATAGGAATAGACTATCTATCTCACTCACGTTTATGATAATTAACGATGAGAAGAAGCACCTTACGCCAGAAAATATACTCACTATTAACATACTCCGTATATTGAAGTGAGTAAGTTGAAGCGTATGTGTAGTCTTCCTAATTAGTACGTACCTGCTAGATACTCGTGATAGGAAATATAAAGGGAGCAAAATCACCAGACTGTACAATTGAGGAAAAGTATTGAGAATCACGTAAGCAGTACGTATGGGAATTGATAAGTGATAAGTATTTAACGGGAATTAATGAGGACGAACCTCCGATATAATAGTAAAATAATCTCACGTGTGACATTTGAATAGAAGGATATCACGATCAAAATAGCAAAATGTAAAGCCGATTTCAAGATATATTTTATGATATAGTAATCACGCTAATACTGAGTCACCAATAAGATTATTGGGATAACGTATACTAAATAAAATTAGCATTATGTAGTATTTGACTAAAATAGAAATTACGTGTGAGTGAAAAGTGAGTTGATACTATATACACAGTATATATATATATATATATATATATATATATATACGTAAATTAATAAATAACTTTCAAATTCATCCTCTTAACATTTCACAGTAGATGAGAAGTTTACTATATGTAGTAGTAGTCAAAAATAACTAAGTACATTAGTATATTCCTATTTTCTCACAGTCAAAGACAGTATCCACTCGAAGAGCTAATAATAGGATACGTGAAGTAATTGGGAACACGGATATATTAAATTACAAAGATCTATATTCGACAGAAGTTGTCATGGATTGGAACGAATCTATCTGATTTAAGTTCGAGATTTAATGAAAAGACCCAGCACTTTGCAACTCCTTGTTACAGGAGATTCTGCCCAAGTGTGGCGTGATATGGTAGACCAACCGACGGAAAGTGTTTGTGAAAGTTATAAATATTGCTAGTATAAGATGAAAAGTGAGGTATCGGTGAGTAAGTAGTCGACTAAAATGAGGATCATCTAAACCGTAGTATTAGATACGTAAATCTTTGAAGCCCCAGGAAGTTATGGGAGACTAGTACTACTAGTTAACTCACAGGCTAATGATATAGAGGAAAAATGTCCCTGAAGAATAACTCATTTTAATAAATAATTCGCGTAGATAAAGAAAGCAAGAGTATATACATGAACGAAAATCGCCATAGTAATGAATTGGAAGAATAAGATATGCAGACACTGTGCTTATATTAGTGATAGTGTAATAATCTAATGCTTTCGTCTAAGGATTTCCGCTAGTTTTTAATAATTACGTATTTAATATACAAAAGATAATTGAGACTATATGAGGGAAGATATGTGGAAAAATAAATACTACTAATTGAAATACGCTCATATATATATATATATATATAGTATACCTCATATAGAGGAAAGATATGCCTAATTCCAGTATTATGGAAAGAAATGTTGGATTTTAAAGATATGTAAAAGTAAATCATTATCTAATTGTGTAAAGCATCAAATAAAAGATACCGTGCAGATTGCTCAAATTGAGTCTTAATCGAATCCGCCGAAGAGACATCTATATACCGAGTACTCCAATAGAGACTACAAGTACTCTCGCTCTCAAGCCAAACATCTCCAAACCACCGCGCCCGGAAATTTGACTTTCCAAGAGTAGCATTATATATCATAAGTGCTAACCGCCTAGTAATCTAATTCACATAGTGATAAATTTTGATATGAAGAACGTAGAACCGCTAACAGACGTCATCATAATCTTATGCATCTTAGCTTTACGAGCGGGTGTATCTAGATGATAAACCCACACCAAGCCAACAGAGATCCTCACTCCATAAAATAACAGAGTCATAATGACACATATCTTACCATCAAGTAAAATTCCCATATATATATAGAAGTCGTCTTTTGGTGCGAAATCCCTGCTATTTCTATTCTTAACTTAAAATATATTTGAGAAGATAATTTGCTTATCTACGAGTAATTTTCTAGGATGACATCTCCCATTCTGACTTTAAGCTACATAAGTATAGATTATTATCATACAATTCAATCTGATGTATTAGATTGAGAAAATTATTTATAGAATAAATTAAGCTATTAATAAATAAAAAATAAAAAATAATCAAGTCATAACTTATAATCGAGCACAATTTAAGTAAAATAAATTTTTAATAAAAATTATTTTTATTATTAAATAATTTTTGGGTAAGTACGTCTTAAGAGAAAATGTGTATATAATAAGAGCGACTTTATATATATAATATATTAATATATACATTATACTCAGATCTGTTCATTAGCTTTTATGTTCACTATCGTCAGTTCATATCAGAGGATTCATTCCCTTATATAAAAATAATATCTTAAGTATTGTAGATGTGGAAATAATGAGGTTTAGAATACACCTATTCATTAATTTCATTAACTTCGTAAATCCTATTCCATTATGTATAGTATAACAACTTAGGTAATTTATAACTGTAAAGTAATATATAAGAGTATAAATAATAAGTATAGTAAGACCCCTTATGAGAAGATATTCCACCTATATTCTTGATAGAGGTACAAAAAGATAAGATTTCTAGTAGGGAACTATAGAGGGAAAGTTAAAGGAAATAGCTTATCTATTATTAAATCTCTCTAATAAATAACTTGTTTTTAAAGACTGCATAGACGAAGCGAGGTCTGTCGAGGTAATTATACATGAAACCTGTGAATAGAGTTGTTGCACAACTGTTATATAATACCTCTCCTCCATAAATAATTTACAGTCCCTCCTATACTATCACTACGTTTTTGGAAAGAGTTGAGTCACACTCACTAATATAATAGCTTCTGATAACCTCTCATGAATTGACGATAAAATAAATCACCTTCTTTCAGAAAGAGCGTAGAGCCCAGAGAAGTTTTATAAAAACTGGAGACTGACCCGGAAATTATTGTGAACATTATAATATAAGTTATTAGGGAAAGGACTTGAGAATTACTTAGTATCAATTGCAAATGTTAATAAAAATAAAAATTTTATAATAAAGTCATATTAAATTATTATAAATCTAATATATTTAGACATATAATCTTATAAAGCTATTAATAGTTATTAAATTAAGTCTACTGAAAAAATAAATAAAATAAATCTAATATTCAGATAATAATATAAAAGGTTTGAATAAACATCAAATACATAAATAATCTATATATTATTAATTAATATTATATTAATATATAATATATATAATATTAATTATATATATTAATAATATATATATATATTATATTAATATATATATTATATAATATATATATAAATATATTAATTAATATAAATAATTATATATATTATATATATTATATATTAAATTAATATATAATATAATATATATATATATATTATTATTGTGATAAATCAAGTATATATATTATAAATATAATATAAATATAGTGTGATTTATATATATATATATAATATATTTAAGTGTTATATAATATATATATATATATATATAGTTAGTATATGATATTTATATATATATAGGTATAATATATATATATAATTATATAATATATATATTATAATATATATATATATATATAATATATAAACCATATATATATTATATATATATATTAACTAATATATTAATTATTTATATATACTGATTAATATTAATATATATATTAATATATATATATAATATATATATATAATAATAATAATATTATGTGATTATATATATATTATATATATATTTAAATATCTATATATTATTATATAGTGATGGAAGTATATGTATAGGTATATATATATATATATATATATTATATAATATATTTATATATATTATATATACTATATAAAATATAATATTTAATTAAAAATATATATACTATAATATATATTATATATATATATATTGAGTGTATATATTATAATATATATTAGTATTAATAAATATATAAATTATATATATATAATTATTATAATATAATATATATTTATCAATATTAATATATATATATATAATAAATATAGTATTTAATACTTATTATATATATATATATATCATATATATATATAATATTAGACCTCTTAAATTACATTGTATGCTAATGAGCATGTTATTTTGTTTAATTTTAAGACTTAATATAATTACTCTTTAAATGATTTCTCAAGTCCTATCTTAGGCTAAGTCATTTGTTTTTCGTATAATACTCCTCAAGTTCCTGCACTGATCAAAGTCAATGTACCATCAGATTTTTTTTTATATTTATATAACTAATATATGCGTTATATATATTATATTTTATATATTATTATTATTAATATTTATATATTTATTAATTATTATGTATTACTATATTATTTATATATTATTATTATTATTATTTATATAATGATTAATTAATTTAATATATATTGATTATTATTATTAAGTATATTATTAAATTATTATATATTATTATGATTATTTTATGTATTTTACTATTTTATTATTAACATTATATTCTTTATATTATATATGTTTAATATTATTATTATATTATTCTTTATATTTATTATTTATAATAATTTTTATTAAATTCATTAATTTCACTATATTGATTTATTTATTTATAAATATTTTTTATAATTATTATTTTATTTATTTAATTTATTATTTTATGTTATCAATATTAATTATTAATTAAGTGCAAATAAGTCAATATATAGTTGGTCTCCCAAAATTAAAATTCTATGTTTAAGTGGTAATACCTCTAAGAATACCTCAAATTATTTAATTACTACAATACCCTACTACATAAATATAGATGTAGGCACCCCCATTGAGCCGTTAATATCCAAAACCCAGTAAAAAATAATTATCCTATCCTAACATACGAGAATAATTATAAACAAATCAGCACCGAAAGTCATTTGCGCCAATAACAATTCGAGTGTGAATGTCCGAGAGTTACAGGTGTTGACCAAACACGATATATATGTTAAACCATTCTATGTTCGAACATGTTATTCGTGTACAATGCCAGTGAATTCAATAAAAGAATTGTGACCCCTTCTAAATCGTTAATCCTCATCAAAGTCCCTCTATAGTTCTGAGCGCGAGTGGTAATTCTAAATCTTATAACTGAGATTGAGTAAAAGTAAATGACGTGTGGAAAGCGATTGATTTACAATTCGAACCATTTTTATCAACCCACTGATTCTTGAATACATATCTATCGTCTCTGGTCTTCATAATATTTTACAGAGGAGAGTAATCTTAGCTAACTTAATAGATGCTTGTGAGCATCTATCAATATCAGTGTTTAATACAACAAAGTAATAGAGTTTAGTAATGATTAAGTGTCATCAACGACAATAACGAGTATCAAGTAATGTAGTTGCATCTGTGCTTAATATAATAAGATTTCCCGTGAATATGAATGTATGCGTGTCTCTCATCTCTGCGGGATTTTTTTCCTTTCGTTTCCTCAATCACTATTGTGACCTTTCTCCAGCCCAATCTTCTTCAATAATGTGTTAATTTTGACGGTAGTTCTCTCAACTTTAGTATATCACTCCCCTTTTTGGAATAAACGCGACTAAAAAAGTTTTGCACTTAGCCTTCTCATTCGTGATATGAACATCGAAATAATCCCAGACCAAACTATATTTATTGCATTATTATAATTATTTCGAGTTGAATAGTGCCAATAGATATTTCATCTCTCCATACGTGTTCACAGACATTAAAGCCTAATAAACAGACAACAGAGCTCCTAAACTAGCACCTTTTGTGATTCCTCATACTTATCGAATAGACACTAATATTCCTGATCCGTGAACCAAATTCTCGACTGATTATCTCACGTACTGAGAAAAGTAGGTGTGAGCGAGCAGATGGATTTTTCTCGAAAAATACTAGATTTCAAAAAGAGATGATGTGAGCCGAGAGATATACTTTAATAAATCGATGCATGCGATGAACAGAATGTATCCTCGGAAAATCACTCTGCGAGATGGCACGAAGATGCAATTCATATCACAGCACACGACTATGAAGTATTTCTACTACATCTCGAACACCGGTATATAGAGTACCGACACAGATGAAAAACTATGTTACAGCCTAACCATGACTCGTTGCGTGAAAAGAGTCATAGCTACTATGAGTGACAGCTTTCTCATTTCCTTATCCATAATTTTTGTATAAGAAATGTCGGATCTTCATAGACTATCTCATGAATTTGATATATACCTATAGGCCCCATTATTAAAGACATCACTCACATAGTGACTTATGCATTTTGCCTCTTCTATCAGCTGAGTTATATTCTACTTTCACTGAGGTGAAATAAACTCAGTGAAATAGTTGATTTACCTTCTGCATTTATCCAAGTGACTTATTGACATAAAGATTTATGCTCACCCAATTTCAGTACCTTTTATATGTAGCCTCCACCGTATTATTTAGGGTGACTCGAAATATATCACCCTTTCCTCACACCTGCCTAGTGGTAGTAGTGCATGCTCGCAAGAGCTTATCCTAAATACTCCCGTTCAATTAATCTGCGATAAACGCGACCAAATCCATTCGAATCATTTAATACTTGCAAATCTTACTGGTCGTCGGATATGATAGTCTATTGACTTCATTCGAAGCAGAAATCACTATGAGTTGAAAATCATATATAGTATTGCATAAGCTAACTCGTTTTAAGAGACTCCCTTACGCACCACATTATACATCAAATCCAGAAGTCCTCAGGATTTTGCTGACAGTCTCTCTAGCCGAAGAATAGATAATAGAAAATCATATAACATTTTAGTAAATTGTACTCTCAGTAGAAAACCTAGATTTATATTGAATTACGTGTGAGCTGTAAGACGATTAGTTATTCAAGATCAGCCGTATACTTAGATCTCCACAATCAGTCAATTAATTTGTTTTACTTTTTAATATTTTATCGAGAACAAACCTACGAGACAGATCTATCTACACTGTACTTGCAGATTTATACTTGCCGTAATATCTGTGGGCCACTGATATAAATAAAGACCCTAATTGAGTAATATAATTATATTAGTAGTCAATTACGAAAACCCAGTATAACGTTATTAAATGTAGGCCGTGCATGGTGAATATTTATCTTAAAGTTATATATAATACACATAGATGAAAATCTTTCTGAAACTTGAAATGATTGTCGCCAATATCTTCGTCAACGTTTGCTATAGTATATATATATATATTAATTACCTTGAAAATGTTATATATTATCATAAGTTATTAATAAATGATTAATTATAAATGTATCATTTATTTCACTTTCGACATACCGTATATATATATATAATGAGCCAAACTTGCCTGATTATCTTTGGAACTAAATATCACTCAATATCTTATCGTATCAAATAGTTTATTAACTATTCCCACTTGACTTAAGGTTATAGAAGAATCGACAAGTTCTGTGTCGTGTTACAGTATCAGCCTGTAAAGGATTGAAACCTGTCTTAAATCATTGATAGACAATCGAGTATACTTTATTAACTCAAGTGGGACATATTACAATACTCCAGATAAATGGAAATTGGTTGAGCTGGTACACAAAAATAAAATGTCAAACAGCTGTTAATATAAATTATCCATTTCATGCGTGAATATATGTCATAAACTATTTCTAAAAAGTGTTTATTTTACTTCTCAATGATTTTAATGCGCAGTATAAATACCGAGAATTTAAATTAATCAATTGCCTAATCTCGTTTTAGAGAATTATTACAATCGTAAGCACATTAAAAGTCCAAAAATACGCGATTTATGATATTTTCAGATGAAGAATCTGTTGATCCTATGATTCGCATTATATTAGCCGGAAATATAATTATATTTCCACTTCCCAGAATCATCTATTTAATCTTAATACCTCCGACTAACCAAGAGAGCAAGAATTCAAAACCAACTAAATATACTTTACCACTCGAAATGAAAAGGTGTCCCCAAAATAATATAATAACCAGCAATTTTTAAGCCTTATTATAAACTCATATAGAATTACTCATCTCTCCTCTCTTCATAAGGCCTAGTAATTCATGTTTCTTTGCTACCGTCTATGATAATCCTGTACTCTCTATTCGCCATTATATACCCTCTTTATTTGTGATTCTGAAAAATAAAAGCTAAAAAAATTCTTAAAATTATTGATAAATCCATAAGTGAAAAATAATATCAATTAAACTGCCACAAATAATATCAATCATTTTGTAAATCAAGTGAAATAAAATTGTCTATTTCTTTGTCTTTAGTATTAATATTTATTAAACTATTAAGATATAACACACTTTATAAATAGTGGACGATTAGTAGGTATGTATATTATCCGCTTCGATAATATATATGATTAAATGAAAGAATCATTGCTGTCGTGTCTGGTTATCATGCCAAAGTAGTGCACATATAGAGTCCTCCATCAACTAACATTGACAATATTATTCCAAACAATCCCAAACAGAAAACATAAATACACACAATGCTTCCCTATGTCGATAATATAGAAAGACATCGCCACTAAATATTATTCGTGACCATAACGATAATTTCTCTCCTTCAAATCATCATAAAATCATGTCCTTCCAATTATGAAAAAGGTATTTATTAAATTACCCAGAACCCTTTAAACTCTCTCCCTAATCATAATCAGTGAGCCGCCTGTAGACCCTTGTATGAACACTATCCAAAGCTGATTAGCCCAAAACACGCCGCCAAGTAGATATCATGGCCAATACTGATTCTCTGATCGCCGTGTCTCTATGTGCCTGTTATAAATCAGTTGTCATCTCAAAACTTTGGTGGTCCCCTGCTCTTACTGCGATAATATGATCTTTCCTATTCAGAGAGCGTTTCCCTAGCCATGCTCTGCCAAACAAAACACATCCTATACGATGATGTACGTGATAGAGCATGAGAGTGCTCGCCAAAACTCATCTATCACACGACTCCTGTAACGCTTAATATGGTGCCGACACCTAGCCTCATTCATACCTGACAGTACCCAACATCATATCATAATACTACCCTCACGTATACAATTTCCCAAAGCGGAGAAAGCCGGTATATATATTATATATATATATAATATAATATATATAATATATATATATAATATATATATATAGATATATTATATATATATATATATATATATATATAGTAGTATAACTAAGAAGAGAGACCCAAGTTGAGAAGCCTATAAGGGTGGATTCCAAAAATAACCCCTTATAGTAATTTCCACACTGCTGGGACGATTGAACCTGGGGCCCTAGCAGAATGTCCGCGTAAGTGTTTGACGACCACGCCACGAAGGACTAAAAGAAGCTACGCCCGAGCGCTGGACGGGTAGAGTGTGTCGTGGTTTCCTGTTGGGTGCATGATATATTCACCACAGGAACAATTCTCGGGCTTTACTTTTAGTCCATTCGTTTGGCGTGGTATTCAAAAAACACTTACGCGGACATCTGCCAGGGGCCCAGGTTCACATCTCAGCAGTGTGAAATTACTTAAGGGGTTTATTTTTGAATGTGTGCTCGAGGCATTGTCACTGGGGGAGTTCTTAGGCGTTGTAGTATGCTGGAGGCTACCGAGATACCACCGACGTAATATTCACCATAAAGACTTACCGGGAAGAACGTCCACACTCATTTTATCGGACATACTTATTCTCACACTACTCTTAACAAATCTAATATATTTCATTCAACTTAATAAGGTGTTATTATTCTACATCACTACCATATTCACTTAACTACCTCTAATTAATTACATAAAATATATTTTATATACATAATATATTAATCGCCTATGTTTAGTATTACCACTTAGTATGGTTTATTCTTATCCGACTTGATATGTCTCTATATTATCTTTGAATAATGTTAAGTAATTTCCGCATAATATGAAACGCCCCAGTTTATCCTATTGCTATATTGTGAGAATGTGAGTTTATATCCAAATAAATTTGTTTTTGTTGATGTATATTATATATATTCAATATATATATATATATTATATATATATATATAATATAATATATAATATATAATAAATATAATATATATATATATAATACTATATATAATATATATTATATATTATATTATTACTGTATAATATAAATATATATATATATATATTAAATAATAAATAATATAATATATACTTATACTATTATAATATAATATTATATATATTAATTATTATTAGTTATATACGTATACTTATATCATATAAATAGTCATACTTAGATAGATTATATATATATATATATTAATATATATATATATATATATGTATAATATATAATATTATTATGAAATGCCTCAGCAGAAAATATTATGTCCATTTTATTATCAGCCAATTACCCTCAGTGGTATGCCGGATTCCAGGTATATAACTGTTCTTATATATTATTAATATAAATATATATATATAGAGGTTATAACAATGTATTACTCTATTTTCTTTTTATACTGAGTAGATATGTTTGTATATATATTAAAATATATATATTAATAAAATCATCTGATCTGTACATTTATTCCAAAAAATGATTAATATATTTAAATTTTAACAATGGAACAACTAATTAAATGCAAGAATTAGATACCTTTTGAAAATAATAATTATTATTTTAATTATATTTCAATTCATAATAATCATTTTTATTATTATATTCTGTATTATATTTAACTATTAATAAAATTATATATATTATAATTTAATAATTAATTATTAATATATAGTCAAAAGAAAAACAAATAATATGAAAGTGATAAGTATCTAAATAGCTATAATAGTAATAGTATAGTAGCATAGTAGTAGTAGTGAGAAGGTAGTGAGGTTTAGAGGAAGCTAGTAATAGTTAAGTAGTAGTATAGTAGTATTAAATGTGATTAGCGTATTATAGTTAAGCTGATTAATATAAACAAATCTAAGATAAAACGATTGTGATTGTCCTTATTATAGACTTTTGAAATGCAATGTTTTACATATGATAATATCATAATATTATCGTATATACTAAGTAATGAGTCTTTAATAATTTGACTTTATATTAGAATAAGATCTACAGAATTCTTGAGTTTTTATTGTGAAAAAACATTATTCTTCTTCCAATTAGGAAATTGCCTCTTTAGCTGACCATGCACAAAACCTTTACTGGATCATCTTAAATAGAAACATGAAACCATATATTTAACATAAGTATGAACAAAATTATATATACTTATATACTTATTCTAGCAACTTCTACGAGCTCTGATGATTTCATCAAAGCATTGGAGCCACTATTACTCTCGTATAAATACAAAGCTAATAACTTATATTTCGACTTTTCGATTCTTATTTATGTCAAACAATTTAACTGCCTTATTTTACTCTTTTTTCTTTTCTTTACGGATAATATAATACTAAGTAAATAAAATAAAGCTTGCCAATATTCTATTATTGAACCAGAATGTCATTTATTTAGAGTTTTACTAAGTTTCGATGCAGGAGTGGTGTTAAGTCTCAAATCGCGGCAGGGCAGAGACAGTGAGAAGTCATAATTTTTTTATGTTTTATAACGAATATTCGTTTTTCCTAATTTTTCGTTACTGCTCTATATATATTACATATATATAATAATATAATATTATATACGTATATATTATTATTATAATATAAGTATATACATAAATATAGAATTTTTATATATATATATATATATTATATTAATATATATATATTATATTATAATTATATAATATATAATTATATAATATATATGATATATATTATTAATTAATTAATATAAGTATACCTTAAATATATTATTAATTATATATATTATATTATATAATATATATATAGATATTATATAATCAATATATAATATATATTAATAATAGTATATATATTTATATATATATATATATATATAATATATTATATTTAATATAATATATAATATATATATATATTACTAAGGTCAGTAGGCAGGGTGCAGTGGTGGGCACTTTCACTGCCCTCACACCTACTCACTCACTTAAATATGTCATTGTAGTACGAAATAATATAAAATTATATATTGAACCTATATATATGTTGCCAGACGAACGTGTATTTTAAGTTTATATTTAGAATAATGGTAAATTTGTGAAATAAATATTAACTATCAATATCGAATAGATAATTGAAAGTTAGTTAATTAACTATAATAATAACGATTATATATATAGTTATTTTCTTAATTTTATATGTGTATTTAACGTTTCATAATTGTACTTAAGTCAACTAGTCTATTTGTATATAGTGCATTTTTACAGCTGGATTCTTATGACATTATTCTCTCCCTACATTTCAGTATGTCTATGGAATATGTTAGAACTAAATCATATTGATATTTAAATATTCATCCACCACTCAGGTGGTACGAGAGTGGTGCTGCATAATCAAAAGATAATTAAAAGATCACCAATTGTTAGTGAAATAATATAAAATAGAATATATATACTGCACACTATTTTTATAGAAAGACTAATAAATATATATATAATATATATATATAATATATAATATATATATATAATCTTATATATATAGTATATATATTAAATATTAAAATTGAAAGAAATAAAAAATTGAACAAGAATATAAATTATTAAATATTTTAAAGATAAACTATGTAGAATTATAACAGGACTAAGAAAATATAACTATAATAAAATAAGATACAATGAAACTGAATAGGGAAAGGTTTTTATTTTCACTCATGCATAAAAAGATTATTAATTATTATATTAATTATTATATTAATTAATTATATTATATATTAATTTAAAATTTATATTATATATTATTAAATTAATTACTTCAAATCCTATTTGCTCTATTATCTGATCGCATTCTCCCCCATGAATAATGAATCCTGTCCTTACTGCCCAATTATGTTTATTATTATTTATTATTTATAGAGTTTGATTTCTGTACCTAGTTTAAATTAAATTAAATTTAGATATTTATTTAAAATTTTATTCAATATTTTATTTATTGTTTATTTTGTTTATATTTTTTGTGAAAATATTTGTATAATTTGTTTTTGTTTTATTTATGGTTGACCATTATGTTTATGTTTTTGTTATTTAAGATTAAATATATATACATATAGATTTTTTATGTTATTAATTTTTTGTTTAAATTAATTATTGGTTATTTTATTTTTATTATATATATTTTATGTATTTGTTTTTTCTTAGATGTGTGCTTCAATATATTTTTATAAATTTATGTTTATGATTTGGGTAATAATGTTTTTGTTATTTTAATCGTATCGTAATAGGTTATTGTAAATTTAATATAATTGTTAATATTGTTATTGTATTGTTATTGTTATTTATTATTATATAATATATTATATTATTATTATAATGTTATTCTAATATATTTTGAGCTTTAGCCACAACTATTATATAATATAAAAGTATTCATTTATACTCCAGATTTGATGTGATACGGGACCCAACTCAAATTTCAAATCCCATCCAATAACATACTCACCTCTCACCAACTCCGACTCCTTTAATATGTAAAATATGTATATATAATTTATTACATAGTGTATTAACATTAAATTTCTCATAATTTTTTGAAAATTATCATAAATTAAGAATAGGTTGGGAATAGGAAGAAAAATATCGTAATTTTTCCTGTTCTTATCTCATGAGAAGCATGAGCATAACCCTCTTTCATCATATATAAAATATTTCTTTTCTTTTCCCATCAATATTCTCTCACTTGGAACATAGTTGGAGACAGCCAAGATTTCCTTTGACAATGAGTTATATAAATGACTATAGTGTATATAAAGTAAACATTTTGCTTAACTGATAAGGATCATCATTTGTTTCTAGTTGTGAGTTTTTACTTTATTAGGTGATAGTTTTTCTCCTCAAATCAATGCAACATTTTTTGTAAATAGCGTATTATTTTCATTATCATTATGGATGTTGTAATTCTTACCAAGTTGAATTCTGATTATTATTATTTGATAGATGTAGTTGGTTATATAAGATTTCATTTTTTTATCCTTTATAAATGTAGTGAGCACAATAAAATAAACTGTTATCTGAGTGAGGTAATGGAAGTTTTTTAACTTGCAACATAAAGTGTATTGACCAATTTTAACTTGAGTTCGAATATTGTGTTAACTCACAAAAAAACTTATGCCTTTATATAAACTGAGGGATACTAATAAGTTGCAATAATGATAGTCATTAATTTCACAAACCTCACATAAAGCGTTATTTTCTATTAATACTACTAGAATTGTATTACATCTTTTCATTACCTTTAAACTATCATTACACATCAGTTTTCACTGAAAGATGATTTATAGAAATCGCTTTTCTTATCACTGTTGTAGTGAAATAAATTGCTAATCTAACGCTTCCACAAGGTTGATAATTGCATCAGGAGCCCAGAAGCTTAAAGAAGCTCCTGCATACAATTTGGAATATTAATTTTATACGCATACATCTACGTTGTGTGGTATATTATATATATATATTATATATATAATATATATATAGTATATACGCAACTATATTGTGAAGGTTGCTAACTACGATGCATAGCACACATTATTACTTTTCTGGCAAGTATTCTCTTTTTCCATCAAAGACTGAGTAAG
>JABUQX010019582.1:32500-45538 GCA_015478945.1 Trachelipus rathkii | reverse complement strand
TATAATACTTATATATATACTTAATATATATATAGTATATAATATACCTTTTTTTCCCCAAGACTGGATGGTAAGGTGCGTGACTTGCATCGGAAAGAACGAAAAAGTAAGTAAAGATATTGACACAAGTCGAAAAAGAAACCAAACCTTTACCACCCCCCCTCTATACCTATTATGAGAACTCCGTCGCAGTCAGAATATTCCCTCTAGAGATTCACGGGACCGATGGGAGCCCCTCACTATACCATACGTCAATGTAGGGTTCACCCCTGGGTCCGGTGGGCCACAACCATACCCCCTTCACAAAAGCCCACCATTCGATTCCTATATGGCACCTTTATTTTCGCAATCGCCCAAAAACTCATATTCTCTCCTCTAGGACATTTCCTTTTACTGACTCAAATCCACTTTTCTTTGGTCTCCCAGCGGTCGATTCCCAACACACTCACCACTATAATCCACTTAAACCAACCGACTATCATTTCATCCTTTACACATGGACAAAACCATTTCAACGTACTTTCATTTTACTCTCTTCATTACCCCTTTCTTCACACCACATAAATCTCTAAATACGTTCATTTCCTCATTTTATCAATTCTTCTCACACCTAGCACGGCCCCTAAGATATTGTCCATCTGAATATAATATATATATATATTATATATATAATATATATATATTATATATATATATATAGATAATATATATATATTAATATATATATATATAATATATATATATATATTTCTTTTCGCATAATATAAGTACAGCTTTTCATTTTCCATGGCTTGTCAAGCACCTTACCCCCAATCTTAGGGGAGAAAAAGGAAGGAAGAAAGAAATATAATATATATATATATATAATATATATATATATATATATAATATATATAATATATATATATATATATATATATATATATATATATATATATTATAATATATATATATATATATATATATATGCGGAATGATTTGGTTTTCTGGCGAATCTAAGAGAGCTTGAAAGAATTGGAGAGATTTTCCAGGGTGTGTAAAAGGAGAGGTTTGAAAGTAAACACGTAGATAAGAGTAAGGTTATGGTTGTGAGTGAGGACAGTCTTCGGTGTGAAGTTACGTTAAATGGTGAGCAGCTGGAACAAGTGTCTGAGTTTAAATATTTAGGATATACATATGATGGATGAAAAGGGAACGGATGATGCAGAATGTAGGTGGAAAGTTGTGAATGGCAGGAAGGTGGCGTGCAATTAAATCCTTGGAGGATGTAAAGGACAATCTTGAGTGCGCTAGGGTTTACACGAGGTATGGTTGTTATGTGTTACTGTATAGTAGTGTGACTATGATCTGGAAAAAATAAGTATAGATCTAAAGTACAATGTGTTCAGAAGGACAATCTTAGGGGCGTGTTAGGTATGAGAAGAATTGATAAAATGAGGAATGAATGTATTAAAGAGCTGTGTGGTGTGAAGAAAGGGGTAAATGAGGGAATAAATGAAAGTACGTTGAGATGGTTTGGTCATGTGGAAAGGATGGATGATAGTCGGAAAGGAATCCCTGGAGGAGAGAAATGAGAGTTTGGCAGAGGCGAGAAGGTGCATAATAGGAGTGAATGGCGGAGTTTTGTGAGGGGGTATAGTTATGGCCCACCTGGGCCAAGGGATGAACCCCACATTGACGAGATGCCATAGTGAGGGTTTTAGGTGAAGATCTAGGGTGGATTTTCTGATTGCGACGAGTTCTCACAAAAAGGTATAAAGGGGCTGGTAGGGCTGGGCTTTCTTTTCGACTTGCGCCATATTCTTCTAATGCCTTTCTGTTTCCGGTGCATGTTGTGCACCTTACCCCCAGTCTTGGGGAGAGAAGGTGGGTGGTGATGAGATATATATATATCATATATAGACTATTATAATATTTAAATATATATAATATATATATATATATACATATTATAGATTTAGTATATATATAGGTGTAGATAGATATATATATAATATATATATATATAATATATATATATATATAAACCTGATGAAGAAGCAACTCCAGAGCATGAGGAAAGTAAGGAAGGTGTCTACAGGTATTGGCAACTTCCCACGCATGATACCCAAGGTTCCTTCTGAGCAACTGACGAAGCAGATGATGAAGATAAACTTGGCTCTAAATAAAAATTAAAAAATTATAGCAACTTATAGTAAAGGAAAAAAATCAGTAAACACTTAAATATAACATCACCAAGCCAAGATAGAAAATATGACTTAGGACTTACTGTTTTCTCCACTAAGACCAAAGGTTGGTGCAAAGTAGTATTATCACAGGCTAAAATGGACGAGTCGGTTTCGGCTCCTATCATGATTGCCTCTTCAAATAGGACGGCTAAATAATAAAAAATATTTAATATAGGTATATATATTTTTTGGGGAAGTTGATGTACAAGGAGCAACACAGCACACATGAATGTGGCTATATTGTGTCAGTATACTAACAACAGGGGAAAGCCCTAAACAAAATAATACAAAAACAGTACTGAAAGGGCCAGATCTTATATAAGATGTTTAGTTCCCACAGGAAGGCAAAAAAAAACTAAAGTCACTACGAAAGCAAGAAGGTATCCGAGTCCCTCCACTACAGTAAGGTGGTTACGTTAACGTGAGGGTTAATAATAATAATTCTTTCCCCAAGAAAATATGAACAGTATTTACACGGATGTCAAACTAATGAGTAAATAAAACAAATTTACAGCATAACATTATTTTCTATTTAATTGTGCTTTATTTAGTATGTGCCCATGAAATTAAAAATATTATCGTCAACTATTATTTACTTTAAGAACCCTTAAAACAAGTACGAAAAACGCTCACTATTCAACGAGCTGGACGTAAGCAATAGAAATAAAATATAATATGACAATATTTAACTTACAAATCCTAAAATCTATTAAACATAATCTACTAGGATACTAAATGATTTTATTAGTTTTTTTTAGATACTATTTATTTCTTCTTTGCCATTGGTACAAGAAATTAAACGAGTTGAATTACTGAACAAATTTTGAGCCGAGAGGATATATCTGCAATATCCCTATTAAAAGAGACTGAGATTACTGATGCGCAAATTAGGGTCGGGTGAGCACCGCACAACACCGGTGCTCCGGCCAACCCTTCATTTAAAATGATTTATAACTGAAATAACAAAAACTTCGAAAGTTATTTAAAAGTATAGAAAGATAAAGCAAATATTAAAACCTTTGAAATGTGAAAAATATTATATAACTATTTTATTATATAAATTTTGGACCTTGAGTTATATGGGTCCGTTAGTTTTGTGTTTTATGTAATTTTTCCCATACATTGTTAGTATATAATGATAACAATAAATTAAAATGATAAGATATGAAATTTTAAAATATTAAAAATTAAATAAAGTAAGCAATAACATTCATTTTGCACTTTGCATTTGCATATCTGAGAATTTTATCAAAATAATAATAATAATAATAATAATAATAACAATAATAATAATAATAATAATAATAATAATAATAATAATAATAATACCTAAAGGGTAAATGGATGGCGTGAAGGGTAGCATAATTCTCCTTGCCATAAATGTGTGTCCCCGATCAACTCCAGGGGCTGGAAATAAAGGTAACCACGCCCTTGTGCCATGAGCTCCGCAGTGAAGCCATAATGCATGACTCAAATGGGGCTTGTGACTCACAGTGCGGGTGGCACACCACAATGCCTCACAACACGATGCCAACACAATCGGAGTCATTTGAGCACTTTGAAACTGAAATGTAATTATTTTTAAATTATCCACCTTGCTAAGCACTAGTAACAATAAAAAAATAAAATAAATATATAAAATAAATAAATAAATTCACCAGTTTCTGATCTTTAACGCTCTCCGAAGACGCCGATGGATCAATGCTATGGTCCCTCTGTATCATTAGAACTTTTCCAGAAATGTTGAAGATTATGCTCTGGGCTGGGGGTCGAACTGGGTGGTTGCAATGAGAGCGCCAGGATTCCGTTCTTAATGAAGTAAGACCTACTGATATCACGCAGGCAGGATGTACAGTCAGACCAGATATGTCGACTTCTTGTATACGACTAACTGATACCGTGTATGAATTTACTGCAACAATAAAAAAATATATATATATATATATATATATATATATATATATAATATATATATATAATATATATATATATATAATATATATATATATATATATATATATATATATATATATATATATATATATATATATATATATATATATATATATATACACTAGATATTAACAAAATATTGAAGGCTATTATCATTCTTTAACTAAAATTACAAGAAATGTTATATTAGAGTGAATATTATATAATATAAGGTTAGGCCTTATGATTTGATAGGAAATGATGAAACAGGGAGATACTTAGCATTTAAACATCGACTTAACAAAACAAATTTCGACCCTAAAACGAGAATGAAACTAAATACGAAATCACAGCATGCCTTAAATATTAGGAGGAAGGAGTTAGGGAGATATTTAATTTAACTTTCCTCGACTTGATGAGAGACGATTCATTATGGGAGGTATCGAGAGAGTTAAAACAGGAATCTAAGAGCTATATTGGCATCAAGCTATGTGGCTTTGCAAAAGCTTCAACTTAAAATCACCTTAAATTTATTTTAATCTTAAATTTAAAGTATTTATCAGGGGCTCCGAAGTCAAAGGCAGAGAAAAGAAAAAAAAAGATAAAAAATTGGAGTAGAGATGGAGGCTTTTACTATAAAATATTTCTCCGACTGTAATTTTAAGCGAACATATTAGGAATTAGTAACAAACATTGTTTTTCATTATACTTCGAAAAACAGTTAATGATGTAACGTGCAAATTAAGCAGGAATTATGAAGTCAACATAAAAATTCTACCAGTTATTTAAACGTCTTCCTATAACATTATTTGGAGCACTTTTGGCTTAAATTTATTAGAATTTACCAAATTTACAAGACCTCCATTTTTTATATCAGTTATATCAGCTAATTGAACACTGACTAATTTTTAAATTTCAAAACCGAGTTATCAATTAGATGTTTAAAAAAAATAATTTCTATTCATTACTAGTAATTCAAAATCTATTATTAAAATGATTTCTATCAAATCTTTATAAATAAAAATTTATAAAACTTATACAAGTACCTTTTGCTGAAGTGGAATGTTCAGATAAATTATAAACAGTAATTCTACAATCTGAGGTTAGCACAATCATCTGATCAGAAATATTATATTCAGTACAAAACCTGAAAGTACGAAATAAAAAATATTTATAGCTAGTAAAATACTTTAATTTAGATAATTTGAATAATAATGGTTAACAGAAGTATTAAAAATAAACTTTAGTTAATAATAATAATAATAATAATAATAATAATAATAATAATAATAATAATAATAATAATAATAATAATAATAATAATAATAATAATAATAATAATAATAATCATTATCCATATTTCAAGTTTGTCAATATTGTATTGTTTTAAAATAAAGAAGATTTGCCATACGTAATGAAAGGAAAGCTCTCCCAATACCTTCCCCCCTCATACCCTGAAGTGAGCCCCCGTCGCAGCCATAAATCCATCCTAGGACTTCACAACACCGCGAAGGACCCCATACAATGGTATCTAAATCAATGTACGTTTCAACTCCTAGGCCAAGTCCACAACTATACCCAATCACCAAATCCCGCCATTCATTCCTATTATGCACATTCCTTTCTATCAGACATCCCTTTATTGACTCAATCCCCTTTTTCTTCAGTCTCCCAGTCGGTTGATTCCCAGCACCCTGTTAGGGACCCCGTTTAGCCCCTAATTATTTAGATTAAGTTGATAAGCTTCAGTCGAACATTGTAATATTTTTATATCATTTCAGGTCTGATAGTGCATAGTTATTAGAAGCTGATTATTCAAGTAGTAGTTTTCAAAAACTCTACATAAGTTCTCTAAGTAAAAGAGGGCCAGTGCCTTAATAAAATATTAGTTAAAATATAAACTGAATTAAATTAATAATAGTGTATCTGAATAGTGAAATTAATACCTAAAAAATGATTCCTGTAATAATAAATATTTTATTACAGACTTTCATCCCCAGACTAGAATCAGAAAATTCCATTCCTGGGCTAAGCCAGAAAATTCCATTGTTGGGGTAAGCTCAGAGACTTCCATCCCCGGGTTAAGAAGATAATATTCCCAACATGGACGAAAAACGAGAATTTAATTTCTGGGCTAAGACCAGATATATTCATCTCAGGCTTTAAAAGCCAGAAACACAGAGCCTGGAGCTCTTTATAGATTTTCTTCACTGATTGACTTATACTAACCAGATATATCCGAAACCAATATAGAACTTCAAGAATAAACTTTAGTAATCCATTTAAAGTTTATGGCGTTTCAAATAACATAGAATACCTCTGCACACCCAACACAGCAAATCGGAATCATGTTGGATTTCCTGTTTGACTTTCAAGCTTACGATTGCTTTTTCTAAAACCCGAATTGTCTTGTTCCAATCTTACGGAACCATAGCCTGTTCAGTATCAGGCTTGTACATAATATCATACATCAATAAAAGAATTTTAAAGAAGGTTGTGTTTTAATCATCCCTTTTGATTCTTTGAATGACTTTCACTGTGTGTGTGTTTTCTTTCTATTTTCTCTAATAGCTGTGTAATCTTGTCTGGACTGAAGTTAGTTGTAGTAGTTAATTCAGTCCCGTCTTCCAACCTACCCTCCTATAGACGAATATCTTATAGTTCTGACTGGGATACAAAGGTAATTTACTCTTACAATTATAAGGTTTATTTTTTTTAAACTACTTAGTAGTAGTTTCACAATTTTGGGATAACGTAAGGGTCTCAAAGGAGTCATAGCTAATTTTATAGGCTCTGTCAAAGTTAAAGTAAAATCCCCTGGTAAAACATGCTTCGTCGCACACTCTCACTTACAACGCTCACCACTATATATCCCCTTAAACAAATCGACTTAACATCCATCCTTTCCATATGACGAAACTGTCTTAATATACACTTCATTAAATTCTTTTATTTATGCCTTTTTCACACCACACAACTCTCTATCAAGTGCATTCCTCATTTTATCAATTCTTCTCAAATCTAACACACTCCTAAGATTACTCATCTAAACAGGTCGCACCTTAAATCTATATCTCTTATTTCATATCATAGTTTCACTACTATGCATAACACCGGTAACATACCCTCATGCAAAACCATAGTGCACTCAAGACTTCGTCCCTTTGCATTCACTAAGGATTTAATTACAAGAGCCACCTTCATATCTGATTAATTGATCTTATGCTCTTTTCTGTTTTACTTAGAGATAGTGATGTTAATAATAGTAGATGTTTAGGAGATCAAGGTAAGTTAAGGTTCAAGAAATAAAAATTGCTTAAACTAGTAGTCATAGTTGATAGGTTCTGTATTTTTTTTTTAATTTTTGGTGAAAACTAATTAGTTTATTATATATTCTTCTTAGGGTATTAATGAAAAGTTAATATAAAGTGTAAAGAATCCACGGCTTTTGAGTATAGCCTTATAAGTAATTTAATTAAATATTTAAGTAATAGATATATAAAAATGAATAATCTAGGTAATAACTCCTTCGAGTGTATATGAAGTACTTCAAAGTTCAACTGAAAGTAACTGAGAAAAGAGAGAGAGAGAGAGAGAGTGAATGGAACTTAATCTTAAGTTACTGGGAAAGGGTTATTATTTTTGGCCATATTTGATGCACTTTCGTAGTATAATAAATTGAACCATACAGTATTGCATCAATGAATATCAAGGTAATTATTAAGTCAGTTTTCTTCATTTAGATAGGGGTCTAGCTTATTTAATCACTACCATTCACAACTTCCTACCACACTCTGCTTCATCCGTTCCCTTTTCATCCAATATATGGCCTAAATATTTAAACTCTGATATATACTTGTTTCAATTGCTAACCATCCAACATAATTTCACACCTCAGACTCTCCTCACACACTGCCATTACCTTCCTTACTCTTATCTACATATATTTTCATACCTACTCTCTTCCATTCTCCATCAATCAAACATCTTCCCTATCACCTCTACCTATAATTCTTTCATCACTCCATCCACATACAAATTAAATATCCAAGGGGATAGCATATCCCTGCCTCACTTCACTATTAATATTAAACCATTCACCTTCAACTCCATTTTTCTTACACATTTCACTATGGACATACATACTTTTGATTTAATTCAGAAGCCTACCAACAACACACATCATAGATGAAGACAGAGTTCCAGAGAAGAGAGGTGGCATGAAAGGAGGCACCCCACAAAGAACAAGCATGGGATTCCTAATATTTACACAGAATTCATCAGAAAGCAGGACACCCCTTGTGCTACGAGAGAGATACCATGGTGGTGGAAGGCGAGAGGTCAACTCTCTCGAGCATTTGCCGTTGTAGTACCTACAGTAAAGTATATTTAAATCCCGTATAAATAGGACAAGTAATGAACAAACTTGCTACCAGTACTTACCTGAGCTGGTTGTGGTATGATTGTAGCAAACTCATTATCGAGTTTCTGATATTTGGGATAAAGTCGAATTTGGTCTGAGTTGGCGGGAATGTTGTAAGCACCGAGGGTCAGATACGAGTCTTTCCACCACAGGAGACCACCTGTCACCACCAGATCCTCCTCTTGGTTTTCGTTCCCGAAGAGACGCCATTTTCGCTTCTTTAGGGAGTAATGTGCCACTCCGTTCCGACCGGCCACTCCTATATATTCTCCATCGTCGTCTATACAAGTATACTAATACCGAAAAACAAAATTACATTAAAAACAGAAACATTACATTAAAAAAAATTACATCAAAATCACAGAAATGTTGTGAAAGAATTTAGAAAATAATTTATTAAAAGTGTTTCGACCAATTAATCAAACACTTCTAAGCAGTTTACAAAAATAACAGTTTGAAAATTTAAATCTTACTACACAATCTTTACTTGTATATATATATATAAATAGGCCTATATACACCACAATTTTTAAAATAGTTTTAAAGAATATAAACAAATATACAAAAGGCTATTTTAGTATGTCACAAAATATAACAAACAATTTCAGAATTTCAGCTTGACATACCCTTATAGGCCAATTAGCAGCAGTATACGAGTATGGAATGGGAACTACGAGCCACTGTTTACTCGCAGCAACATTCAAAGTGTTTACTTTACGATTTCTTTGGTGACTGAGCCCAGGTCCTTCATATGAGAGAGATTCCTCATCCTCTTCTTGGCCGTAAAAATAGGGAGAAGATTCGGAGAAGAGTTCCATTTCGTCCACAGTTTCGTTTTCTAATCCTTCCTTAGAACTCAAATATAAACGATCACTACCTTGCAGCAAAACACGCTCTAGCCGACTCTAATTATATATATATATATATATATATATATATATATTATATATAATATATATATATATAAACATATATAGAAATTTATATATCTTTAAATATATTCTGTATATATATATATATAATATATATATATATAAAAAAAACTATACTTATCCCTAAGTTGAATACTGTATCCACTATAATACTGCAATCTAAGGTTTCTATATCGAGTAATTTTATAACGCCTTTACAAGGTCATTTAACCCTACTTACGGCAATAATAATAATAATAATAATAATAATAATAATAATAATAATAATAATAATAATAATAATAATAATAATAATAATAATTATAATAATAATAATAATAATAAAAATAAAAGTTTTTGATTTTATTTTCAACGTTCTAAATATTTATTTTTATACATTATTTAATTTCTTTAAAATAATCTTTGAAAATAATTTACAGGAGAAGAAGATATATTTACATAGATTTACCGACGCGTTTCGTCTATATACTTGAGACATCTTCAGAGACGAAACGCGTCGGGAAATCTATGTAAATATATCTTCTTCTGTAAATTATTTTCAAAGATTAATGTACAAAAATAAATATTTAGAAACGTTGGAAATAAAATCAAAAATCTTTTCATAAAATCAAAGGCTGATATGAATCCTAATCATAATAATAATAATAATAATATATAATAATTAATAATTAATAATAATAATAATAATTAATAATTAATATATAATAATAATAATAATCACCATGCAAGGATTAACAGTGAGAGCACTCTTGATAAAGGTCATTATAATAACAGAGCTCTTTAATTGCTTATCTCCATCACTTTCACCATCGAATGCATCATCTTTCTCAGAGTCTACACCGGGTTCGGACCCTCTGAAAATATTTTCTGGAAGCGAGGATACAGAACGTGAAACGTCTTCTGGTGCTGGGTTGAAAGGGGGTAGATTTACTGACGACGATGGAGAATTTTGCCTCTGGTTCTCCAATTTGCTCTTCGATTTCCCTCTAACACACCAAGCTTCATAGCCTTCTGCACCCCATTCCTGTTAAGAAATAAAAACCACAAATAATGTTTCCCGTGCTTAGAACTGAAAGGCAATACATACGTAGAAAACGGGCCTAGGAAGAAATACAGGAAACAATTCGCCGAAATAAACAAATCACCAACATGCAAAAAAAATTCATT
This sequence comes from Trachelipus rathkii, assembly GCA_015478945.1. Taxonomy (NCBI): domain Eukaryota; kingdom Metazoa; phylum Arthropoda; class Malacostraca; order Isopoda; family Trachelipodidae; genus Trachelipus; species Trachelipus rathkii. The sequence continues at coordinate 34,856 of JABUQX010019582.1, read as the reverse complement.
AACACACAATCTAACCTATCCTAATCTACTAATCTAATTTAACCTAAAATATCTAACCTAAATATATAGATAAATATATTTTGGTTAATTGTTGTTAGCATTCATGCCAGCTGCTCTAGAAATCTCTCTTAATAGTCTGTTTTTATAGACTTGACTACAGTGAAGTGTTGACGAATTAAAATAATAATAATAAGGGCTACAACACATACCATGTGTTTGATGCAAATCGGTCTTGACAAGGAATGATCAGAGTAGTCCCACTTTAAAGATGAAGATAAGAGAGAGCCAAAAACACTCCATAAAGAAAACCCACCATTGACCCAACTTAACCCTAATACTGTCCCATCAGGAGTCCACCTCATGTGACCTTTAACAAGAAAAAAATTTTATGGATAAAAATATGTAAATTATAAAAATTAAACACTTTGAAACCAAAATAGACTAATAAATATAAAGTACAGATTACATAATTTATAATTAATACATAGATCAACAAAATTTTTTATGTTGAAATAATAAATCTAACCAGTATTAATAATAATAAAAAGCTTACCAACAGGTCCTGGGTGTCCTGCAAAATCTTTGCTAGACAAAATGAGTCTATGACATACTTCTAAACCTCCCGTAGCTTCATCAACCATCATTACAACACCCTGTGAACTAAAGTACAATTTTTAACAGCTTTGTTTCACCCTTTCTTTATTATCTATAACCCCTAATCTGTAAACGCTAATTTGTAGAATAAGTTAAATAATAAAATACGTAATTCAATACCACTAATATTCTTTCTAATTTAATTACCAAAATAATCATGTAGATCTGCCATCCCCAAAGTGGAGCTACTTCTCAAAACTTCTTCAGACTCTTTGATGTCTGAATGTCGCTCTCAATAATTTTTATCTTCATTGCAAAGCCAAATCTTTTTTACTAATACTATGAGCAATGACATATATTATCCACGTTTCTTCAACATTATTCCTGTAGTTATATCAGTTGTAATATCGTCTAAGATTACCTTGCCTCTCTACCACTTCTCCACTAGTCAAGAAATTCTCTTCCCATATTACTTTCTCTGACAACAGAACAATTTGGCTTAGTCTCCAAGATACTACTTAATCCCCGTGTGTAGGAGAAAGAATTTCCACAACGTACGTTTTGTGTCGAAAGTAGTTATAAAATGGACAGTGGTAGATGAGCTGCGATCCCGCAACTACTAATTTATGCCATAGAAATGCTCATGTATTTCTCGGTTTTCTGGTGCATGTATGGGCACCCTACCCCCAGTTATGAGGGACCAAGAGGCAGCAGCTGATGACGATATTCTACCGTCAAAACTGCTTTCTTTTCCTTAAGTCTTACCCTAAACCTTTTTGCTCTAATTATACAGCTAGATCTTTAGTAGGCTAGTATCTCGAAATTACTTTTCATCTGATTTTCATTGAAGATAAAGTAAACGGCCAATATATTGGGGGTATCCAGATTTTGGCACTTTCACTTTCCACTTTTTATCCATTTATTTCATCAACCAATAACTTACAGAAAGATCCTTGCACCTCCAGTAAACGCTATAATTCTTTAATCTAGTTTTGGTATTTCAACCATCTTCTGAAACACTTATGACCGACTTAGGTTTCGCTAAATAATTCAAGTAAAGCACTATAAAAAATATAGCAAATAAAAATATAAGCAAAATATCTATAATTCAACTGGAGATCATGTCTATAAACTTTGAGCCCAGCATCACATTTTGATTTCAATCGTTTTATCAACCTATCAAGGTTCTTCTTACTACAGATGCTTAGGAAAGATATTAAAACAATGGGCTAAACTTAAGAGATTTAAAAATCTTAACATATACCACCTCACGTTCTCACACCTAAAATCTATTTAAAAATAATGATTTAATACATCTTATCCCTGTGTGCGGTGGATAAAATTCCCACAATGTATGTTCCGCGTGTCATAAGAATCGACTAAAAAAACCCAGTGGTAGCTGGGCATGGGTCCCGCTACTACTTATTTATACCCTACAAATGTTCATGCATTGCCTCGGGTTTCTTGGTGCATGTTGAGCCACCATACCCCCAATTAGGGGAAGCAAGGGACAGCCTGATGATGACTGTATACAATAACTCCTCATCTCCTTGGGGTAAGAATAACGATATAATATATATATATATATATATATATAGTATTATATATATATATATATATTATATATATATATATATATATATATATAATATAATATATATATATATATATATATATGTAAAAGTATTATATAATTGTTAAAAATACTAAAGTGAAATAATAATAATAATAATAATAATAATAATAATAATAATAATAATAA
>JABUQX010019582.1:0-27500 GCA_015478945.1 Trachelipus rathkii | reverse complement strand
TCAGAGGGTCCGAACCCGGTGTAGACTCTGAGAAAGATGATGCATTCGATGGTGAAAGTGATGGAGATAAGCAATTAAAGAGCTCTGTTATTATAATGACCTTTATCAAGAGTGCTCTCACTGTTAATCCTTGCATGGTGATGATCACCTCTTTATTCCACCACATTATTATTAAATTATTAATTCATTAATTAAATCTCTCTTATAAATTAATATATATTATTTATTATTATTAATTACTATCATTATTTTTAAGAATTCATATCAGCCTTGATGGAATATAAAAAGTTCTTGCATTTTATTTCCAACGTTCTAAATTATTTATTTTCTGATACATTTAATCTTTGAAAAATAATTTACAGAAGATAAATTTACATAGATTTACCCGAACGCCGTTTCGTCTCTGAAGATGTCTCACAGTATATAGAACGAAACGCGTCGGTAAATCTATGTAAATATTATCTTCTTCTCCTGTAAATTTATTTTCAAAGATTATTTTTAAAGAAATTAAAATAATGGTATAAAAATAACAACTATCTTAGCAACGTTGAAATATAAAATCAAAAACTTTTATTTTTATTATTATTATTATTATTATAATTTTATTATTATTCATTTTATTATCTATTATTATTATATTATTTATTATATTAATTATTATTATTATTATATATTATTATTTATTATGCCGTAAGTAGGGTTAAATGACCTTGTAAAGGCGTTATAAAATTACTCGATATAGAAACCTTAGATTGCAGTATTATAGTGGATACAGTATTCAACTATAGGTTTGATAAGAGTATAGTTTTGTCTATATAATAATATAGTATATATATCTTATATATATATATATATATATATAGCTATATTATATATATATATAATATACTAATATACAATACATACATAATATATAATTATATACTATATATATAATACTATATATATATATATTTAATTTAGGATCGGCTAGAGCGTGTTTGCTTGCAAGGTAGTATCCGGCTTAAATATTTGAGTTCTAAGGAAGATTCACAGAAAACCGAAAACTGTGGACGAAAATGGAACTCTTCTCCGAATCTTCTCCCTATTTTTACGGCCAAGAAGAGGATGAGGAATCTCTCTCATATGAAGGACCTGGGCTCAGTCACCAAAGAAATCGTAAAGTAAACACTTTGAATGTTGCTGCGAGTAAACAGTGGCTCGTAGTTCCCATTCCATACTCGTATACTGCTGCTAATTGGCCTATAAGGGTATGTCAAGCTGAAATTCTGAAATTGTTTGTTATATTTTGTGACATACTAAAATAGCCTTTTGTATATTTGTTTATATTCTTTAAAACTATTTTAAAAATTGTGGTGTATATAGGCCTATTTATATATATATATACAAGTAAAGATTGTGTAGTAAGATTTAAATTTTCAAACTGTTATTTTTGTAAACTGCTTAGAAGTGTTTGATTAATTGGTCGAAACACTTTTAATAAATTATTTTCTAAATTCTTTCACAACATTTCTGTGATTTTGATGTAATTTTTTTTAATGTAATGTTTCTGTTTTTAATGTAATTTTGTTTTTCGGTATTAGTATACTTGTATAGACGACGATGGAGAATATATAGGAGTGGCCGGTCGGAACGGAGTGGCACATTACTCCCTAAAGAAGCGAAAATGGCGTCTCTTCGGGAACGAAAACCAAGAGGAGGATCTGGTGGTGACAGGTGGTCTCCTGTGGTGGAAAGACTCGTATCTGACCCTCGGTGCTTACAACATTCCCGCCAACTCAGACCAAATTCGACTTTATCCCAAATATCAGAAACTCGATAATGAGTTTGCTACAATCATACCACAACCAGCTCAGGTAAGTACTGGTAGCAAGTTTGTTCATTACTTGTCCTATTTATACGGGATTTAAATATACTTTACTGTAGGTACTACAACGGCAAATGCTCGAGAGAGTTGACCTCTCGCCTTCCACCACCATGGTATCTCTCTCGTAGCACAAGGGGTGTCCTGCTTTCTGATGAATTCTGTGTAAATATTAGGAATCCCATGCTTGTTCTTTGTGGGGTGCCTCCTTTCATGCCACCTCTCTTCTCTGGAACTCTGTCTTCATCTATGATGTGTGTTGTTGGTAGGCTTCTGAATTAAATCAAAAGTATGTATGTCCATAGTGAAATGTGTAAGAAAAATGGAGTTGAAGGTGAATGGTTTAATATTAATAGTGAAGTGAGGCAGGGATATGCTATCCCCTTGGATATTTAATTTGTATGTGGATGGAGTGATGAAAGAATTATAGGTAGAGGTGATAGGGAAGATGTTTGATTGATGGAGAATGGAAGAGAGTAGGTATGAAAATATATGTAGATAAGAGTAAGGAAGGTAATGGCAGTGTGTGAGGAGAGTCTGAGGTGTGAAATTATGTTGGATGGTTAGCAATTGAAACAAGTATATATCAGAGTTTAAATATTTAGGCCATATATTGGATGAAAAGGGAACGGATGAAGCAGAGTGTGGTAGGAAGTTGTGAATGGTAGTGATTAAATAAGCTAGACCCCTATCTAAATGAAGAAAACTGACTTAATAATTACCTTGATATTCATTGATGCAATACTGTATGGTTCAATTTATTATACTACGAAAGTGCATCAAATATGGCCAAAAATAATAACCCTTTCCCAGTAACTTAAGATTAAGTTCCATTCACTCTCTCTCTCTCTCTCTCTTTTCTCAGTTACTTTCAGTTGAACTTTGAAGTACTTCATATACACTCGAAGGAGTTATTACCTAGATTATTCATTTTTATATATCTATTACTTAAATATTTAATTAAATTACTTATAAGGCTATACTCAAAAGCCGTGGATTCTTTACACTTTATATTAACTTTTCATTAATACCCTAAGAAGAATATATAATAAACTAATTAGTTTTCACCAAAAATTAAAAAAAAAATACAGAACCTATCAACTATGACTACTAGTTTAAGCAATTTTTATTTCTTGAACCTTAACTTACCTTGATCTCCTAAACATCTACTATTATTAACATCACTATCTCTAAGTAAAACAGAAAAGAGCATAAGATCAATTAATCAGATATGAAGGTGGCTCTTGTAATTAAATCCTTAGTGAATGCAAAGGGACGAAGTCTTGAGTGCACTATGGTTTTGCATGAGGGTATGTTACCGGTGTTATGCATAGTAGTGAAACTATGATATGAAATAAGAGAATATAGATTTAAAGGTGCGACCTAGTTTAGATGATAAATCTTAGAGAGTGTTGTTAGATTTAGAGAAGAATTTGATTTAAAATTGAGGAATGCACTTGATAGAGAGTTGTGTGTAAGAAAAAGCATAAATAAAAGCTACCTGATGAGGTATATATTTGGACAACTCAGAAATATGGATAGTTTGCTCGTCATTTCAGCATTTGTTAAAAGGGAAAATAAAGTGGTGAGCGTTGTAAGTGAGAGTGTGCGACGAAGCCATGTTTTACCAGGGATTCTAATCTTTTGAACTTTGACAGAGCTAATAAAAGTTCAAGCATATGGACTCCTTTGAGACCCCTTAGCGTATATCCCAAAATTGTGAAAACTACATAAACAAGTAGTTAAATAAAAATAACCTACTAAATTTAAAGAGTTAAATTACCTTTGGGTACTCCACAGTCATGAAACTATAACGAATATATTCGTCATAATAGGAGGGTAATAGGTTGGAAGACGAGAGCTGAATTAGACATACTACCACAACTAACATTTACAGTGCCAGACAAAGATTACACCAGCATATCTACAGACCGAAACAATTTAGAAAAGCGAAAACACACACACAGTGAAAGTACATTTACAAAGAATCAAAAGGATGATCTAAACACAACCTTCTTAAAATTCCTTTATTGATGTATGAATATTATGTTACAGCCTGAATTCACGAACAGGAAGCATGGTCCGTAAGAGTCGGACAAGCACAATTCGGGTTTTTAGAAAAAGCACATCGTAAGCATGACCAAGTCAAACACCAGGAAAATCCAACATCGATTCCGAATTTGCTGTGATTGGGTGTGCAGAGGATATCTATGTTATTTGAAACGCCCAGAGTCAAACTTTAAATGGATTCACCTAAAGTTATATTTCTTGAAGTTCATAACTAATTGGTTTCCGGATATATCTGGTTAGCTATAAGTCAAACAGTGCCACAGAAATCTGATAAACGTAGCTCCAAGGCTCTGTGTTTCTGGCGTTATAAAGCCTGAGACCATGAAAATATTACTCTGAGTCATATAGCCAGAATTACAATGTCTCGAATTTTTCCGAGTCCATGTTCCGAGAATTATTATCTTCTGCTAACCGAGCCGGATGGAAGTCTCCTCGCAGACTAACCCTCAACAATGGAAGTTTTCTGGCTAACTTAACGCCCAGGAATATGGAATTTTTCAGATATCTCACGAAAATGCGGGCTATGACAAGTCCAAAAAATGTAATAAAATATTATTATTACAGGAATCATTTTATCTAGGTAAACTCCAATTACCAGATTACCCATACCACACATATTATTAAATATTAAGTCACTATTATATTTTAACTAATATTGATGGTAGAATGATATATTTTACTTAGAGACCGCTATGTAGAAGAAGAAAAGTTTTTGAAAACTTACTACTTGAAGTAATAGCCTATCTAATAAAAACTAGCACTAATCAGACCTGAAAATGATATTAAAAATATTACTAATTTGAAGACACTCTTTACAAGAACTTGTTAATCTAACCATACAATATATTACTGAATTCTAAATATTCTGAAAATTCTTGCTTGAGAATCAACGACTGGGAGTACTGAAGAAAAAGGCGGATTGAGTCAATAAAGATGTCTGATAGAACGGAATGTGGCATAATAGGGAATGAATGGGCGGGATTTGTTTGATTGGTATAGTTAGTGGAAGCTTGGCCTAGGAGGTTGAAACGTTACATTGAATTTAGATACCATTGTTATGGGGCCTTCGCGTGTTTGTGAAGTCCTAAGGATGGATTATGCTGCGACGGGGGCTCACTTCAGGGTATGAGGGGGGAAGGTATTGGGAGAGCTTTCCTTTCGACTTACGTCATGCTCTTCTAAACTATTCTATTTCCGTACGTGGTACTCACCCTACTCCCATTTGTGGGAAGTGAATGGGGGATAAAGATTATTATTATTATTATTATTATTATTATTATTATTATTATTATTATTATTATTATTATTATTATTATTATTATTATTATTATTATTATTATTATTAACTAAAGTTTATTTTAACACTTCTGTTAACCATTATTATTCAAATTATCTAATTTAGGAATGTATTTTATAGCTATAATATTTTTGTTTTCTTACTTTTCAGGTTTTGTTACTGAATATATATTGTGATCAGATGATTGTGCTAACCTCAGATTGTAGAATTACTGTTTATAATTTATCTGAACATTCCACTTCAGCAAAAGGTACTTGTATAAGTTTTATAAATTTTTATTTATAAAGATTTGATAGAAATCATTTTAATAATAGATTTTGAATTACTAGTAATGAATAGAAATTATTTTTTTTAAACATCTAATTGATAACTCGGTTTTGAAATTTAAAAATTAGTCAGTGTTCAATTAGCTGATATAACTGATATAAAAAATGGAGGTCTTGTAAATTTGGTAAATTCTAATAAATTTAAGCCAAAAGTGCTCCAAATAATGTTATAGGAAGACGTTTAAATAACTGGTAGAATTTTTATGTTGACTTCATAATTCCTGCTTAATTTGCACGTTACATCATTAACTGTTTTTCGAAGTATAATGAAAAACAATGTTTGTTACTAATTCCTAATATGTTCGCTTAAAATTACAGTCGGAGAAATATTTTATAGTAAAAGCCTCCATCTCTACTCCAATTTTTTATCTTTTTTTTTCTTTTCTCTGCCTTTGACTTCGGAGCCCCTGATAAATACTTTAAATTTAAGATTAAAATAAATTTAAGGTGATTTTAAGTTGAAGCTTTTGCAAAGCCACATAGCTTGATGCCAATATAGCTCTTAGATTCCTGTTTTAACTCTCTCGATACCTCCCATAATGAATCGTCTCTCATCAAGTCGAGGAAAGTTAAATTAAATATCTCCCTAACTCCTTCCTCCTAATATTTAAGGCATGCTGTGATTTCGTATTTAGTTTCATTCTCGTTTTAGGGTCGAAATTTGTTTTGTTAAGTCGATGTTTAAATGCTAAGTATCTCCCTGTTTCATCATTTCCTATCAAATCATAAGGCCTAACCTTATATTATATAATATTCACTCTAATATAACATTTCTTGTAATTTTAGTTAAAGAATGATATCAATCAATATTATGTTAATATCTAGTGTATATATATTATTATATATATATATATATATATATATATAACACTTATAATTACTATATTATAATGTATAAATATATATATAATATATATATATAATATATATAATTATATATATAGTATATATATATATATATAATACTATATATAATATATATATATATTTTTTTTATTGTCTGCAGTAAATTTCAATACACGGTATCAGTTATCGAATATATACGAAGAAGTCGATCATATCTGGTCTGACTGTACATCCTGCCTGCGTGATATCAGTAGGTCTTACTTCATTAAGAACGGAATCCTGGCGCTCTCATTGCAACCACCCAGTTCGACCCCCAGCCCAGAGCATAATCTTCAACATTTCTGGAAAAGTTCTAATGATACAGAGGGACCATAGCATTGATCCATCGGCGTCTTCGGAGAGCGTTAAAGATCAGAAACTGGTGAATTTATTTATTTATTTTATATATTTATTTTATTTTTTTATTGTTACTAGTGCTTAGCAAGGTGGATAATTTAAAAATAATTACATTTCAGTTTCAAAGTGCTCAAATGACTCCGATTGTGTTGGCATCGTGTTGTGAGGCATTGTGGTGTGCCACCCGCACTGTGAGTCACAAGCCCCATTTGAGTCATGCATTATGGCTTCACTGCGGAGCTCATGGCACAAGGGCGTGGTTACCTTTATTTCCAGCCCCTGGAGTTGATCGGGGACACACATTTATGGCAAGGAGAATTATGCTACCCTTCACGCCATCCATTTACCCTTTAGGTATTATTATTATTATTATTATTATTATTATTATTATTATTATTATTATTATTATTGTTATTATTATTATTATTATTATTATTATATTTGATTAAAATAACTCAGAATAGGCAAATAAAAGGTGTCAAAATGTTTTCAAAACATACTTTAATTTTAATTTTTTAATATTTTTTAAAATTTCATATGCTTATACGAAATATTAATATCATTATATACTAACAATGTATGGGAAAAATTACATAAAACACAAAAAACTAACGGACCATATAAAACTCAAGGTCCAAAAATTATATTATATAAATATAAATAGTTATATAATATTGTCACATTTTCAAAGGTTTAAATTATGCTATTTCTTTCTATACTTTATAATAACTGTGTCGAATGTTTTTAGTAATTTGCGGTTAAGGATGGTTTAAAATGAAGGGTTGGCCGGAGCACCGGTGTTGTGCGGTGCTCACCCGACCCTAATTTGCGCATCAGTAATCTCAGTCTCTTTTAATAGGGATATTGCAGATATATCCTCTCGGCTCAAAATTTGTTCAGTAATTCAACTCGTTTAATTTCTTGTACCAATGGCAAAGAAGAAATAAATAGTATCTAAAAAAAACTAATAAAATCATTTAGTATCCTAGTAGATTATGTTTAATAGATTTTAGGATTTGTAAGTTAAATATTGTCATATTATATTTTATTTCTATTGCTTACGTCCAGCTCGTTGAATAGTGAGCGTTTTTCGTACTTGTTTTAAGGGTTCTTAAAGTAAATAATAGTTGACGATAATATTTTTAATTTCATGGGCACATACTAAATAAAGCACAATTAAATAGAAAATAATGTTATGCTGTAAATTTGTTTTATTTACTCATTAGTTTGACATCCGTGTAAATACTGTTCATATTTTCTTGGGGAAAGAATTATTATTATTAACCCTCACGTTAACGTAACCACCTTACTGTAGTGGAGGGACTCGGATACCTTCTTGCTTTCGTAGTGACTTTAGTTTTTTTTTGCCTTCCTGTGGGAACTAAACATCTTATATAAGATCTGGCCCTTTCAGTACTGTTTTTGTATTATTTTGTTTAGGGCTTTCCCCTGTTGTTAGTATACTGACACAATATAGCCACATTCATGTGTGCTGTGTTGCTCCTTGTACATCAACTTCCCCAAAAAATATATATACCTATATTAAATATTTTTTATTATTTAGCCGTCCTATTTGAAGAGGCAATCATGATAGGAGCCGAAACCGACTCGTCCATTTTAGCCTGTGATAATACTACTTTGCACCAACCTTTGGTCTTAGTGGAGAAAACAGTAAGTCCTAAGTCATATTTTCTATCTTGGCTTGGTGATGTTATATTTAAGTGTTTACTGATTTTTTTCCTTTACTATAAGTTGCTATAATTTTTTAATTTTTATTTAGAGCCAAGTTTATCTTCATCATCTGCTTCGTCAGTTGCTCAGAAGGAACCTTGGGTATCATGCGTGGGAAGTTGCCAATACCTGTAGACACCTTCCTTACTTTCTTTCCCTCAGTATGCTCTGGAATGGCTTCTTCATCAGGTTTATATAAATATATTAATATATATATATATATATATATATATATATATATATATATATAATATATATATATATATATATATATATATATAATATATATATATATATATATATATATATATATATATATATTATATAATTTAATATCCATCACCACCTCACCTTCTCTCCCGCAAAGACTGGGGTAAGGTGCACAACATGCACCGGAAACAGAAAGGCATTAGAAGAATATGGCGCAAGGTCGAAAAGAAAAGCCCAAGCCTTCCCCTTTAATACCTTTTTTTTTGTGAGAATCGGTCGGCAATCAGAAATTCCACCTGATCTTCCACTCTAAAACCCTCACTAGTGGCATCTCGTCAATGTGGGGTTCATCCCTTGGCCCAGGTGGGCCATAACTATACCCCCTCAAAACTCCGCATTCACTCCTATTATGCACCTTCTCCGCCTCTGCCAAACTCTCATTTCTCTCCTCCAGGGATTCCTTTCCGACATACATCCTTCCACATGACCCCACCAAACCATCTCAACGCCTACTTTCATATTATCCCATCATTACCCCTTCCTTTTCCTCACACCAACTCTCTATATACATTCATTCCTCATTTTAATCAATTCTTCTCATACCTAACACGCCCCTAAGATTGTCCTTCTGAACACATTGTACTTTAGATCTATACTTATTTTTTCCAGATCATAGTCACACTACTATACAGTAACACATAACAACATACCCTCGTGTAAGACCCTATGCGCACTCAAGATTGTCCCTATTACATCCTCCAAGGGATTTAATTGCACCCAGCCACCTTCCCTGCCCATTCACACTTTCCACCTACATTTCTGCATCATCGTTCTCCTTTTCATCCATCATATGTATATCCTAATATTTAAACTCAGACACTTGTTCCAAGCTGCTCACCATCTATAACGTAACTGTCACACCGAAGACTGTCCTCACCCAACCATAACCTTACTCTTATTACGTGTTTACTTTCAAACCTCTCCTTTTACACACCCTGGCAAATATCTCTACCAATTCTCTCAAGCTCTCTTTAGATTCGCCACAGAAAACCAAATCATCCGCATATATATATATATATATCTATATATATATATATATATATATATATATATATATATATATATATATATAATATTATATATATATAAATTATATATATATATATATATATTATATATATTATATATTCTTCTTCCCTTCCTTTTTGCCCCAAGATTGGGGGTAAGGTCTGTACAATCAGAAAAGAAAAGCTGTAGGAGAACATGACAAACGTCGTAAAAGAAACCTATATATATATATATATATATAATATATTATATATATAATATATATATAATATATATATATTATTATATATAATATATATATAATATATATATATATATATTATATTATTCAGATGGACAATCTTAGGGGCGTGCTAAGGTGTGAGAAAGAATGATAAAATGAGAATGAACGTATTAGAGATTATGTGTGTGAAGAAGGGTAAATGAGAGAGTAATGAAAGTACCGTGAAATGGTTTGGTCATGTTGTAAAGATGGATTGGAAAATATCGGTTGGTTAAGTGGATGTATAGTGTGGGTGTTGGGAATCGACTCGCTGGAAGAACCAAAGAAAAAGTGGTTGAGTCAGTAAAGGAATGTCAGAGGAGAGAAATGAGTTTGGCAGATGCGAAAATAAAGGTGCATAATAGGAATGAATTGGGCTTTGTAGGGGGTATAGGTTTGCCCACCTGCGACCAGGGGATGAACTCCTACAGTTGACGATCATGGTATAGTGAGGGTCATCGCTGTCGTGAGCTCAAAGGTGGATTTCTGACTGCGACGAGTTCTCACTAAGTAGTATAGAGGGGGTGGTAGCGTTTGGGTTTCTTTCGGACTTGTGTCATAATTCTCTACTACTTTCTCTTCCCGCATGCATGTCACGCACTTTTACCCCAGTCCTTGGGGAAAAAAGGTATATATATATATATATATCATATATATATATATATATATATATTATATATAATATATATATATATATAATTATATTATATACTTATATATAATATAATATATATATATATATATATATATATATATAATTATATATATATAATTATATATACAAAGGTGGGCACGTTAATGAGAAGTTAACGTTCGTTATATTCTTAATCGTAACAAAAAAATTAATCGGCGTTAATCATTAAAGCGTTATCGGTAAAGAAATGTAGCGGAAGTTAACGTAATCGTTAACGTTAAACGTCTTCAAAATTTTTTTTTTCATTATCACTGCCTCACGGGCAGAGCCTATTCAAGGAGGGGATGTGCACGCCAAAAATTTCATCCGCTAGCTCAAATTACGCAGGTGAACATAGACGCCAGGCTTTAAAGTAAGGAGATTAATTCAGCAGGAACACAGAAGATGGAAGAGAGTTCAGCAGAACATGGTGGAAAGGAAAAAAGAAAACACCCGCAGCAAACCTAAGCCTGGAGTTACCATTATCTACACAAAACTCGTGCGCAGATACAGCACCCTTGTGCTACTGGGGGCGTCGTAAAGGTGATGGTACCCGAGTGGTGAGTTGCTCGAACACCTGCCGCTGCGATACCCTAATAGAAAAGAGATAAAGCAGCAACATCGCGCCGCAAAGATAGAGGTTCAAGTGAACTGGAAAGTGCATAACAGTTTATAAGCCTTTTGACTCGACCCTATCCAAAAGCCGGGTGAACCAGAGCCCCAGATATGAGAACAGTACTCTTTACAAGGCCGGATGAGGACCCTTGTATAGCTGGAAGTAAACTGAGAAGAAGGAAAAAAAAGTCTCGCATCTAACAGAACTCCCAGTTTTTTGGAGGCCGCCCCAGCAACCGTTGTGATGTAAGGTTTCCAAGACATTTTTTTATGTTAAGGCCAAGGATGTTTATATTGTCAACAGGAGAGACGAAAGAACCGTCAAAAGAGATAGGAAAGTTAGAAGGTATTTTAGAGAGGGAGATTTGTAGAAGTTGGGTTTTTAAAGAATTGAATTCACAAGGTTGAGACGACCCCCACCCGCAAATTCTATCTAGCAGGAGAATAGAATCGGAAAGATTTAAGACGAGAGGCAATTCTAGAAGAAAAGGGGAGCAGAATTGAAATGAGTTGAAGAATGAAGGGTCCGAGTCCATCATATGAGTGGATAGAGTTTAGATGTGCGGGTGAGAAGAATCATTAATGAAAAGTGGGAGAAAAGCATCGCTGAGACGAAACCCTGTTGAACGCCATGTTTTCCGAAAAAGAAGAAGAAGCGCTTCTTCCCGATTGGCCGATGTTTAGCGACCTGAAAGAAAGCTAGACATAAGTAAGCAAAAGAGAAGGAGGAAACCCCAAAGGAGGGGAGCATGGAGGCAATGATGCGTGCCATACCGGTCGAAATGCTTTGGATATGTCAGCGCCACCACGCAAGTCTCCCAGTAGTTCCAAGAGCGGAAAAACCTATAAAATCACTAAATAGGAAAGTAATCGCAGTAGATCTTTTGAAACACCAAAAAGCCGTACTAGCATCGAAAAGAAGAGAATGAGATTCCAGATGTCTACAGAAGTGAGAGTTGAGAAGGATTTTAAAGATCTTAGATAGATACAAGTTAGAGCTATAGGACGATAGTTAGAAGATCAGAGCGCTTCCTTTTTTCGGAATAGTTGGACATTTGCTGCTTCCAACACTGAGGGAAAGTGCTTATTTTTTGTATAAGACATAGAGAATATATGGTTGAACGGAGGGGTGGTGTCAGCACTAAGACACATTCCCTCAAAACCCGGGCTTTTTTCCAACCTGCGTGTTAAACATTTACTAAACTAATCTGGCATCAATAACCGAGTAATCATAAAATCACATTTTGAGCCATTGAGAGAGCGTTTAGGAAATTTTGAAAAAAAAAAGTATCTCTTATTCGAAATCGCATCTAATACAATTTAAAATCTGTTAAGAAAAACTTTTAATAAACTCGAAATTAAGTTAACGGTTAACGGATGTAGGGAAAATTTTAAATCGTTAATAGACCGTTAATTTTTTTCGAAATTAACGAAAGCGTTAAAAGTAACGAAAAATTTAACGAGTTAATTAACGGATAACGCTTTAACGCGTTATGCCCACACTTTGTATATTATTATATATATATATATATAATTTATATATATATAATATATATATTATATATATATATATATATATATATATATATATATATATATATATATATATATATATATATATATATATATATATATATATATATATATATATATAATCACTTTTTTACATAAGTTATAATTATAATGAGATGTAGAGTCATTTTCACAATTTCATTTCCTAGAAAGAAAATATATTTTATTCAGTGAAAGAATAATTGAACCTAGATATTCAAACATGAACCAACCCCATATTTCAATGTTGAGGGATGGTTCCTTTTTGTATATATAATTTTTTTTTTTTAATTTTATCTGCAGGTGCTTGAAGAAGAGGCAACTAGCAAGGATCCGATCCCCGACTCGCTTTTACCTCGTGTTTTGGATTTTATTCGTGAATTTCCCGTCCACCTTTTAACTGTTGTTCAATGTGCCAGGAAGACCGAACTTGCTCTATGGCGTTATTTGTTTTCTGTTGCTGGAAGCCCCAGACATTTATTTACTCAAGCTCTTAGTAAAGGCGAATTAGAAACTGCTGCCTCTTATTTAATTATTTTACAGGTAAATGATTTCCCTCACTAAAAGAATTTGAGACGCATGAATTCGAGGTTGTTTTTGTGATGGAGTTAATACATACTATGTATGCTCTTTTATTATTCTTTTAAACCAAATTATATGAGACGGATGAATTTGATGTATGGATGATGTATTTAATACGTAGATCTACTTTGTCCTGATATAATTTTTTAAAACCCCGATTAATTTGCATATGTTCTTGATCCAGTTGTGAATGATTTCTTTATCGTTTATATTTTGCACAGAATCTGGAATCTGCGATGGTGAGCCGTACTCATGCTACCAAGTTATTAGATGCCACTTTGGAAGCATCCAAGTGGGAGTTATCAAAAGATCTTATTAGATTTCTCAGGTCAATAGGTATGTAAGATAATTACTATATGCACAATGTAAATTTAATATTTATATATATATTTTAACACATATTTTAGTTTTTTAGCACATACTTACTCATTATTAGCAATTGTCAATATAATTTTTTTCATTAGTTATTATTCGGAATCTGGTTAAAAAGTTTTCGTCTACAGGTACTTTTGTTGATTACTATCTGTCTTTTTAATAATTAATAGATCCAAAAGATTTAGAATCGCCAAAGGCCTCGGCTCCAATTAGTATCGGTACCAGGATAGGGTTTACTCATGCCACTCCACCTGTAAGTCCGCAGTGTGCCGATGAAGATTTATCAATGATAATGCCGAATACACAGGTCAGTAATCAAGCAAACATAGTATTCTTAAATGAATTGTGGGAATGGGTTTCCAAATATTTATTTGGGAATGAAATCAAAACTTTTTTTATTCTTTTCTCTGTATGTATTATTGTTATACAACATAGCTTTCATATCCTTTGTCCGCTATCATAAAATTGATGGTAAGAGTAGCCATTATATCTTCTCCTGACAGGCATTTGAATATATAAATAATTCTGAAAACTGAAATATAGTTTAATATTTATTTAAAAAAAAGTATAATTATATAAAACGGCACATAGACGTCGAGATACAAATGGCAGCTACAAATATGGGTTTGTTTACATGCTGATTTTTAAGATTCCTGAAGACACCTTGAAAGCCATCTTCAAGAATCTTAGGTTTAAATTAAATTAGACTTCATTATTTGCGCTTAAAATGACGAATTTTTTTTTTCTACTAAATTTATAGAAAAAATTTAGCTAAGAAGTGGACAAAAAGAAAACGGCTTAAATGTATATAATTATAGAGTAAGGTAATCCCAATTTATAAATTGATTTCAAATATTGCGAAACTTACCAATGCAATTGGTGTGAAATAATTATTATTAAACCTTAGGGTGAATTTTTGTGACTGCGTCGAGTTCTCACTTAAGTGAAAGGGGACTTTCGACTTGCGTCATATTCTTCTACTACTTTTCTGTATGATGATGACGATTATTATTATTATTATTATTATTATTATTATTATTATTATTATTATTATTATTATTATTATTATTATTTTATTAATTACTAGATATGCAAGTTGCACTGTGCCACTGTCTTTGGAAGGCATTATTTTGCCATTAAAATTATGATTAGGATGGAAGAAAAATGGTTTTAAACTAAGTTATTTTATTTTTCTATATTTAAGGCCCTTAGAGGACGCTCATTTTCGAGCGCTTCGGGTCCTAAGGCTCCTGGAGCCCCAGGAGGTAATTTTGATGGGGCGACCTTCTACCTCTTCCTCACGTATCTGCGCGTCGAAAGCGGTTTCTGAATTCCCTCTAAAAGGGGAAAAGGCTCTCGCCGGGAGCTTCATCTGTAAGAAGACCTCGTTAAACCTCCTCGGTAGCAGTAAGATTGTCAACTGCTGAAGAAATACTTTCTATATGTCTTTTTCAAAGAAGGGCCAAGGTATATATATATATATATAATATATATATATATATATTATATATATATATATAATATTATATAATATATATAATATATATAAAATATATATATAAGTATATATAATATATTATAATATATATATAAATATAATATATATATATATATTCGGGGCATGCTGTCTGGCTTGTATATAATTTTATTATTTATTATAATTATTGCTTTAAAGTGTTTTTTTTTCGAGCATTTCACCAGTCTTAAATAATGTCCTTCCACCCCTTCAGAAATTGCTTTTAGACAGAAGACTCAGAGATCTGGGGACCATGGCAGCGCATCTAGATTTTCCTTTGGTTTCCTGGCTGAGGAAAGAAAAATTAAGGGCAGCTGCCGTGGATGATTTTGTTTTAACTTTACGTCAAGTTCATCAAGACTTTTCATGGCCTTTTCCTATTTCTCCGAATAATTTGGTTTACGTAAATATCTGGTAGGTCATTTTTTTTTCTCATCTGCCCTAAATGTGTTTAATGATATTATTCAAATATAATTACGTAAAGCATAAATAAAAAATTGTTTGTTTATTTAATATAATTCAAAACTCATTAATCTTGTTCATTAATGATTGATTTATTATAAAATTTTTATCATTATTTGAGCAATTTTTCTTATTTTTTTCTACTTAGTTTTCTTCTTCCGTTGAAACTTCAGAGGGTACAAGGATGTCATCCATAGAAGAAAGAATGCATCAGTTATCCATAACTGTGCCTAAGGTGAGCAGATTCATTGTTTATTAAATGTGTTGAATGAAGTTAGTTTTGACCGTATTTTTAAAAGTAATAGAAATATTAAACTTAGTCCATTTTTTTAAAGGCATTAATAAAAAAACATAGTTCCAGACTCTTTAACTTTTTACTTTTCATTTAAAATTAATACTAAAAAGAAAATAATAAAAAAAAACAAAAAAACAAAAAAAACTTAAATTTCATTTTAAATCAGTTTTGAGTTAATAGTTGGAATAATTGTGGTATAGTAATATATATATGAATATATATATATCAATATATATATATATATATAATTTATATATAATATATATATATAGCTATATATATATATATATATATATATATAATATATATTATATATATTATATATATATAATATATTATATTTTATATATTATATATATATATATAATATATATATAATATAATATATATATATATATATATATATATATATATATATATATATATATTCTTTCTTCTTTTCTTACACCTTCTCTTTGCCCAAGATTGGGGGTAAGGTGCTGTACAAGCATCGGAAAGAAAAGCAGTAGGAGTAACAGACAAACGAAAAGAAAGCCCAGCCTAACCGCCCCCTCTGTACCATTAATTATGAGAGCTCGTCACATACAGAAAATCCACCCTAGAGCTTCACGGACCCGCGACGGACCCTCACTTTGTTATCTCGATGTAAGGGTTCATCCCCTGCCCAGGTGGGGCCACAAACCATGCCCCCATACTAAAACCCCGCCATTCTCTCCTGTCATGCACCTTTATTCTAGCGTCTGCCAAACTCACATTCTCTCCTTCAGACATTGTTCACTAAACGACTCAATCCACTTCCTCTCGTCTCCCAGCCGTCGTTCCAACACAATCTCCACTAATACATCGCTTAACAATCGCGCTGATCACTTCATCTTTCCACATGACTTCAAACATGCTCAAGCGATACCTTTGGCTATTTATGTCTTCTCATTTTTATCCTGACTGTTCTTCACACTCTACAGCAATCTTCATCTAATCGTTCATTGTCCTTGTCATTCTAATTACTTAATCTTTTCCAACACCTCCCTAGCATGCCCCCTAAGATGTCCACTGAAGAACACCACACTGGTGTTTTGTAGGTTAGTGAGACTATGGTTGCTGGAAATGAAGTATGGATCTAAAGTTCAATTGTTCACGATGGACAATCTTGGGGCAATTCTTAGGATCTGTTGTAAAGAATCGATTACATTCTATAATGTCGAAGGAGAACCTATGAGTCTCGTACTATTACCGATGACAAGTATTATACAGGGTGTTAAGATTGCAACATACCGCATACATGTAAGAAGTACACTAGCGGACATCATTAATTGACAATTAAGTTTGTCTCTTGTTGACAATGTCACTTGAGAGCGATTTTAAATGTATTGGCACACGAAGCAGAAATCCTCCTGGATGCATAATGCCTGTGTTCAGCTATAATGAGTGGTATGTATAGGTGAGATTTGTGCTCTGGGATAATCCGATCGGTACTCCTGGGCTAAGCGAAAGAGGAAGTGGATGAGTCAAATGTGGACCCAAATGTTCGCAAAGATGCAGCAATGCTGGAGTTTTGGTCTACCGGACCCGTATGAAGTACTAGGTGCATGATGCAAGGAGGAGAACTGGCGGGAATTCTATGTATGCGGGGAATGGTTATGCCTGGCCTCTTAAAGCCTCATTGGGCCAGGTGGTGGATAGAAACCTCTCTGGAACACTTACTGACGATGTTACATCCCAGCTGAAGGGTCTCGCGCTGCGGGTCACCCAATGATGCCTCTAGGGGATTGCGATTATTCTAGTCGTGTCGAACGTAAAACCACTAATTAATGGTCACAGAGGGAGGCCGGTAAGCGCTGGGCTCACTCTTTTTTCCGACGTTTGTCATAGTTCTTCCTACTGCCTTTCTTTTCGAGCTTGTCTACAGAGCGATTACAGTCGTCCCCCAATTCTTGGGGACAAAGACGTGCACACGGAAAGCAAAAAGAAGAAAAATACCAATTATATATATATAGATATATTAAACTATTATACTTTTATTAATCTATATATATACTATACATATAATATATATATGATTATATTATATATATTTACTATATAATTTATATTACCATCATATATAAATATTTATATATAAGATATACATATTCCTCCTTATATTATATATACTATACTATAATATACATAATCATATACTTATACCTATAAATACTAGTTCAGTCTAAAACCATATCTCATCTCAAAAACTCTCTTAAATTAAGCAGTCACAGAATGACTCAAATCATATATCCGAAATTATATTAATAGGTTAGAAGGCACCCTCCAACTCATCATCCATATCTCCACATTCCAAACAACCATTTTCCTGCCACCACCCACCTCGAAATACTTTCATAACCCAATCCATATAAACCAATTGAATAACCCAAAGGAGAGACTCATAACACATATCACTGTCTTTCACTACACGCTGTTACATTTTGACCTTAATCAATCACCATTAACCAATTTAAATTCTAACTACTATCATCACTATCTGTCATGATCATATTCTTGTACTCCTATTTCAGAAGTCTTAGCCACTCAATCTACATATTATTAATCTAACTACCTTGGCAACATAAACCTTTCCCGCTATTAAACTTCTATATGAGTCGCATCTGTTGCAATCCTAATAACCTTAAATTACAAATAATTATGAAACAAATCTTACCACCTACATTATCTCATCATTTGTTTCAATATAAAGGATTGATCTACACACTCCGCGTACCAATCCTACTAAAACAGTGCATCCTTGTTCTTCTACTACTTAAAATCTACGTCCCTTCAGTTCTACTATAGAACAGCAACTACATATTTTGACCAAAAAAGTTATCCTAGCATATATCTCCTTCACATTAATTAACACTTCATTATACTTATTACCTATATACGATTGTCAAATCTACACTTTCCCTCATCTCACCCTACCATTCTTAATATACAGGCAATGACCACTTACTCTGAGAGCTCTCCATACAAATACCCCTCTCGAACTAATAACCCTTTAGTGAAAGACTTTATACTTTGCTTCACACCCACAATCTAGTCCAACTACACCAGATAATACGTATCGCATCTCGCCTCCCGTTCTGTAGTATTTCATGTTCAACTCCAGTTAACTTTATTCTCACTAGTAGAATGCATATCTGCTCGAGATTTATCACCCATTCCTCTGCACTTTTTCCACTGCTAGCAAAATTACCGTCCTCCTTAGCATACATAATATATCCTCATCCCGGAAAAAATAACACTATTCTTACTTACTTGCAACCATCAAACCCAACTGCCATTCCAATAATGCAATCACATCTTCATAATAATTCTGTTTATAAATATTTGTGCACTAGATTTCGTAATGTGATAACTCTATCACACACTCCATTCTCGAACACGTCTTCATTTTCATCAGTTACAAAAGCACCATCCGTATAAGATTATACATTAATTTACTAAGCAACAATAATACACCTTAATTCTTTCATTTTTATTTTAACCTTTAGCGGCTCTTTCCTTTCACCGAGATAATTAAGCTTCTCGTAATACACTCCTATGTGTAAGTCCACACAATTCTACCATATCCTACCGTGCTCCAAACTGTATCAATGATAATTAAAACCTCTATAGTTTTCATATACCTCCATAGTAGTAATAAGACCTTTTAGTATTACGTCTGTTATACATTACTCCTTTTATTATTCAGGATACGCAAAGAATTCGATTACTTAAGTGGCCATGAGTCAATAACATTTAGACAACTTGATGCTTTTAAGGTATTAAATAAACCTCACAACCACATCCTTATTTTTTTCCCACACCTGGTTCAAACCCGCTTTCATTCACACATTCTTCATTTTCTATTCTTCACAAGAGAACCACACGTTGACACACTATATTATAAACATGTGCATTATCGTCTCGCGTACTTCATATATTAGGGCTACCCAAAGAAACATTCACGTGTCCGTTTTGTCTCCATGCTACTCATAACAAAGATCTGAGACTTCCTTCATTTTTGCTCTGCACAGCCGAGGAGTGTTGATGGTTCGAGCTAATTTATTCTAACCACTTGGGGATTCTACATCGCATACGCAGATTAATTTAAAAACTAATAGAGCATCACTTCTACTTAAGCCAATAATTATTAACTAAATAAATTAATATAACTCATTAATACCTAAGGAGTCTTATGCGATCACAGATATATATATATATGAACTACAATTAATATATGATATATAATATAATATATATATAATATATATATATATTTAATATATATATAATAAGTATATATAATATATATTAATGTTAATATATATATAATTATATTAATATTACTATATTAATATATATATATTAATATATTAATATTAATATATAATATATTAGAATAATAATATATTAATATATATTATATTATATAATATATGAGATATATTATATATAATCATATAAATTAATAATTAAATTATATTAATAATATTATTAATATATTAATTATATTCATAAATTAAATATAATATATATTTATATTATATATATATTCTTTATCTTTTCTTTCTTTCTTCACCTTCCTCATCTTTGCTCAATATATGGAGGTGTAAGGTGTATGTAACAAGCAATCGGAAAAGAATTTAATAAAGAAGTTAGAGATGAAAACATGAACAAACTCGGTCGCATGAAAGTAAATTGGCGCCAGCCATATACACATGCAGTGCTTAACCGCATATGTAACTCTATTTACATTTAGTTTCGAGAGCTCGTTTCGACACGCACCAGCAAAATTCAACCGCGAGGCTAGCACATGACGGAGTTTATGGACCGAGTCTGACGGACCCTACTTATAATCGGTAAAGAATTTACAGTTCAACTCGCTGAGGGCGTAAAATCATGCACGCCTGCTGCCCTGTGTGGCTCCTCCCCACAGATTATGAGAGCCCAACCCATCTAAGCAAAACCCCACCATATCTCTTCCCTAGTCTTGCTCCTTTATTCTCGCCTCTTGCGAAACTGCACATTTCTCTGCATAAACTCCGTTGGCAAGAGAAAAGATGTTCGTGAATACGGAGTCCCCACTGCAACTCCACTTTCATTCACATTCAGGATTCTTCTTACCACGCTGCCGCGGTCCCAATGGCAGGCGCTTTATAGGCCACACCAGAACGCAGCGTCTCTCAGACAAATAATGAGACAGTCCTCTCGCAGGTGTCTATAATTACACGAGAGCAAATCTATCGATCATATACCTACTTATCCACATGAAACACATCTATCTTAACATTACTTTTCCTCTCATTCTCTCTATCATATTTACTCCTATTTGCTGTCAACACATAAATGGCCCTTTCAAAACGCAACCAAGTCTGCCTTCTGAATGAATATTTCAGGGAAAATGATATACTATGTTACTTACATTATATCAAAAATCACAGTTTAATATATATAACTAATATCATAACAATAAATAAATATCCCTAGCACACCGTCATCCCATACTAAAAAAGAATAGTTATCGGTAAACGAAATATGAACTGCAAACAAGCTCAGATAGAGTTCCCTTGTCAAATCTTAGATGGATCTAATCATCTCCGATCTCTCAGTGCCAGAAATTACCCCTATTTATATCATCTCTATTTCAATACAAAGATTGCCATGCGTAAGTTTCGCAATTTGAAATCAATTCTATAATTCGGGATTACTACTCTTATATTATATCATTTGCCGTTTTTCTTTCTTGTCCACTTCTTCTAAATTTTTTTTTCTATAATTTAGTGAAAAAAAAATTCGTCATTTTAAATTTACAAAATAATGAAGTCTATTAATTAACTTTAAATTATATAATATGGCTTTCAAGGTGTCTTCAGGAATCTTAAAAATCAGCATGTAAACAAACCCATATTTGTAGCTGCCATTTGTATCTCGACGTCTATGTGCCGTTTTATATAATTATACTTTTTTTTAAATAAATATTAAACTATATTTCAGTTTTCAGAATTATTTATATATTCAAATGCCTGTCAGGAGAAGATATAATGGCTACTCTTACCATCAATTTTATGATAGCGGACAAAGGATATGAAAGCTATGTTGTATAACAATAATACATACAGAGAAAAGAATAAAAAAAGTTTTGATTTCATTCCCAAATAAATATTTGGAAACCCATTCCCACAATTCATTTAAGAATACTATGTTTGCTTGATTACTGACCTGTGTATTCGGCATTATCATTGATAAATCTTCATCGGCACACTGCGGACTTACAGGTGGAGTGGCATGAGTAAACCCTATCCTGGTACCGATACTAATTGGAGCCGAGGCCTTTGGCGATTCTAAATCTTTTGGATCTATTAATTATTAAAAAGACAGATAGTAATCAACAAAAGTACCTGTAGACGAAAACTTTTTAACCAGATTCCGAATAATAACTAATGAAAAAAATTATATTGACAATTGCTAATAATGAGTAAGTATGTGCTAAAAAACTAAAATATGTGTTAAAATATATATATAAATATTAAATTTACATTGTGCATATAGTAATTATCTTACATACCTATTGACCTGAGAAATCTAATAAGATCTTTTGATAACTCCCACTTGGATGCTTCCAAAGTGGCATCTAATAACTTGGTAGCATGAGTACGGCTCACCATCGCAGATTCCAGATTCTGTTGCAAAAATAAACTGCTAGAAATCATTCACAACTGATCAAGAACATATGCAATTACATACGGGGTTTTAAAAAATTATAATCAAGGCACAAAGTCAGATCTCGTATTAAATAAATCATGCCATACAGTCAATTCATCGTTCTCATGATAAATTTGGATTTAAAAGAATAATAAGAGCATACATAGTTGTTTAACTTCCATTCACAATAAACACCTCGGAATTCATGCGTCTCAATTCCTTTTATTGAGGGAATCATTTCAAAAACTGTAAATAATAAACTATAAACTAAAGAGGCAGTGCGAAAGGTTACTCAATAATCTATACCCGCCTTCTACTAAGAGCTGAGTAATAAATGTCTTGGAGGCCTTCCCTCAGCAAGTCTAAGAAAAGAAATTACGCCAATCAGCAGCTGCATGCTCGACGAGTCCTTCCACATGGACACCTAAAGTTAAACCGGCCGTTAATAAGTGTGTGGACGGGGACTTTCAGAATAAATCCCAAAAACACCAAGGTAAGGCGGAGTCGGGGATCGGATCCTTGCTGGTTCCTCTTCTTCCAAGCACTTGAGATAAAATTAAAAAAAATTATTATCAAAAGGGAACATCCTCAATCTGAAATAGGGTGGGTGATGTTGATATAAGGGAGAATTTTTCTTTCACTGGATAAATATATTTTGTTCTAGAAATGAAATTGTGAAAATTGCTAACTGTCAATTTGATGTAAACAGTGATTATTATATATATATATAATATAAAATATATAATATTAATATAATAAGATATTAATATATATATTATATATATTATATATTATAGTTATATATTATATATATAAATATATATTAATATTATATTATAAATAAAAGGTGGCATTAACGCGTTAAAGAGTTATCGTTATTACCGTTAATTTTTTCGTTCTTTTAACGCTTTCGTAATTTCGAAAAGAATAAACTGTCTATTACCGAGTTCATAAAAATTATAATTTTTTTCCTGTCAAAAGATTCGAGTTATAAAATATTTTTAAAAATTTAAATTGTTTTTTTTCGATTTCAATAAGAGATACTTTTTTTTTCAAATTTCTAAAACATTTTAATGTCATTTATCTTTACTCGGTTATTATTCCATTTAGTAATGTTTAAACACAGGGTTGGAAAAAGCCCGATTTTGAGGGAACTGTGTTACGTGCTGACCACCCTCGGTTCAACATATTCTTCTATGTCTTAATACTAGCACTTTCCCTCAGTGTTGGATAGGCGCACACCAACCTATTCGAAAACAAGGAAGCCGCTCTGATCTTCTAACTATCGTCCTATAGCTCTCACTTGTATTCTATCAAGATCTTCTAAAATCTTCTCAACTCTCATTCTTAGACCATCTGGGAATCTCATTCTCACTCTTTCCGATGCTAGTACGGCTTTTGGTGTTGAAAGTCTACTGGCGATATATACTTTCCTATGTTAGCTGATATGGTTTTCCCGCTCTTAGGAATACTGGCGGATTTGCGTAGTGGCGTTGACATATCCAAAGCATTTGGACCGCGGTATGGCACGCATCATTTGCTCTCCAAGCTCCTCCTCCTTTGGGTTTCCCTTTCTCTTTGCTTATCTTTTGTCTAGTTTCTTTCAAGTCGCCAAACATCGGCTATGGTTGATGGAGCGACTTCTTCTTCTTTTTCTGTCAATAGTGGAGTTTCTCAGGGTTTCGTCTCATCTCCTACTTTATTCCTACTTTTCATTTAATGATCTTCTCACCGCACATCTAACTCTATCCACTCATATGCCGATGACTCGACCCTTCATTCTTCAACTCATTTAAATTCTGCTCACTTTTACTTTTTTTTTCTAAAAAAGAAAAAAAAAATTGCTCTCGAATTAATCTTCCGAATTCTATTTCCCTGCTAGATAGGAATTTGCGGCGTGGGGTCGTCTTCAACTTGGTGAAGATTCAATTCTTTAAAAAACAAACTTCTTAAAATCTCCCTCTCTAATTACTTCTGAACTTTCCTAATCTCTTTGACGGTTTTTTCGTTCTCCTGTTGACATATAAACATCCTTGGCCTTTAACATAAAAAATTTTGGAAACCTTTAAAGCACAACGGTTGCTGGGGCGGCTCAAAGAAACTGGGGAGTTCTGTTTAGACTGCGAGACTTTTTTTCCTTTCTCAGTTACTCAGCTATACAAGGGTATCATCCGGCCTTGTATAGAGTATGTATCTCATATCTGGGGGGCTCTGGTTTCAACCCGGCTTTTTTGGACAGGGTTGAGTCAAAAGGCTTATAAACTGTTATGCACTTTCCAGTTCACTTGAACTCTATCTTTGCGGCGCGATGTTGGTGCTTTTTCTTTTCTATAGGTATCCCAGCGCAGGTTGTTCGAAGGGAATTCCACTCGCGTACTATTCTTATATCTTATATTCCTTAGTGCACAAGGGGTGCTGTATCGCACAAGTTTTGTGTAGATTTGGTAACCCAGGCTAGTTTGCTGGCGGTGTTTCTTTTTTTCCTTGCCACCACTGTTCTGTGGACTCTCTTCCCATTTCTGTGTTCCTGCTGAATTAATCTCCTTCACTTTAACCTGCGTCTAATGTTCAGCTGCGTTAATTTGAGGCTAGCGGATAATTTTGGTGTGCAACATACCCTCCTTGAATAGGGCTCTTGCCGCTGAGTGGTGGTGATAATGGAAAAAATTTGAAAGGTTAACGTTAACGATTACCGTTAACTTCCGCTACTTCTTTACCGATAAACGCTTTAATGATAACGCCGTTAATTTTTTTTTTGTTAACGATTAAGAATTAAGGGGACGTTGCTCATTAATGGTGCCCACCTTTGTATATATAATATAGTATTATATATATTTTATATATATATATATATATATTATATATATATATATTATATATATATATATATTTATTATATATATATATTTTATATATTATATTATATTATATATATATTATATATATATACTTTTTTCCGCAAGACTGGGGTAAAGGTGCGTGACTATGCATCGGAAAGAAAAAGTAGTTAGAGAATTGACACAGTCGAAAGAAACAAACCTTACACCCCTCTATACCTATTAGTGAGAACTCGTCGCAGTCAGAATATCCACCTTTGAGCTTCACGGAAACAGCGGATGGACCTCACTATCCATATACGTCAATGTGGGTTCATTTCCCCTTGGGTTCCAAGGTTGGGCCACAACATACCCCACAAAGGCCCCACCATTATTCCTATTATGCAACTTTATTTTCGCGAAGTGCCAAAATCATTTCCTCTCCGTTTCCAATCATTCTTTACTGACTCAATCCACTTTTTTCTTTGGTCTCCAGCCGGTCGGATTCCAACATCAACACTAATAATCCATAACCAACGGACTATTCATTACCTTTACATACCAAACATTTCAAAAGTAGTGAAAACCTCTATTCCCTTTTTTTCCCCCTTCACACCACATAAATCTCTATACGTCATTCCTCTTTATAATTCTTTCACAACTAGCAGCCTAAGATTGTCCATCTGAATATATATAATATATATATATATATTATATATAATATTATTTATATATATAATCATATTTATATATATTAATATTATAATATATATTCTTTCCGACGTTTTGGTTGTTTCCTCACTTTTTTCTTTTCGATTGCTTGTTACACATTACCCATTTGGGCAAAGAGCAAGAAAGAATATTTTAATTCTATATATTAAAATTATTAATAAAATAAATATACCTTAAAATACATATAATATAATATTATATATATAATATATTATAATAAATTTGGGTTTTCTGTGGCGATTAAGAAGCTGAAATTGGGTAGAGATATTGCAGGTGTGTAAAAGGAAGGTTTAAAAGTAAACGTAGATTAGAGTAAGGTATGGTTGTGAGTAAGGACTATCCTCGGTGTGAAGTTAAATGGTGGCAGCTGAACAAGTGTCTGATTTAAATTTAGGATATACATATGATGGATGAAAGGAAGGTATCAAAGTGTAGCTGGAAAGTTGTGAATGGCAGGAAGGTGATGGTGGCAATTAAATCTTGGAGGATGTAAAAGGGGAAATGCCTTGAGTGGCTAGGGGTCTTACACGAGGTATGTTGTTATGTGTTACTGTATAGTAGTGTGACTATGTATCTGGAAAAATAAGCTTATATGATTAAGTAAAATGTGTTCAGAGGACATCTTAGGGCTGTTAGTATGAGAAGAATTGATAAATGAGGAATGATGTTTAAAGAGGCTGTGTGGTGTGAAGAAAGGGGTTAAATGGGAATAATGAAGTACGGGTTGAATGGTTTGGTCCACTAGTGGAAAGGATGGACTCGCCACTAGTTCGGAAGGAATCCCTGGGGAGGAGAGGAAATGAGAGTTTGGAGAGGCCGAGAAGGTGCTTAATGGAGTGAATTGGCGGAGTTTTGTGAGGGGTATATTTGTGGCCCACCTGGAATGAACCCCACAGTGACGAGATGCCATAGTGATGGGCCGTCTTAGGTGGAAGATCTAGGGTGGATTTTTCTAAAACTGCGACGAGTTCTCACACAAAAAACGGTTAATAGGGGCTTGGGGGGGGGGGGGGTCTTTCTTTTTCGACTTGCGCCATATTCTTCTAATGCCTTTCTGTTTCCGTGCATGTTGTGGCACCTTACCCCCGTCTTG